>JABUQX010083369.1:25000-36827 GCA_015478945.1 Trachelipus rathkii | reverse complement strand
GCGCATGGAACGTGAATTTCTGGAGGCTTGTCGGTTTTGATTTAATCTCCACCGATAAACGATATTAGAATGGGCTCATTCATTGAGTTAGAAGCAGAAGTTTTATGGATGGTGTGTCAGAATATTACAGACTTGTGTGGAAAGGTTTATTTCGGAAATTAATGTGGTTAGTTATGAATAACGAAATTGCAATTGGGTTTGGTCACGATTATTTGTTGGAAGAGTTATCATATTAAAAGATCAACAGGTCTTTGACATCTACTAATTAGAGATATAAACGAGTCGGATTTCGAGTAACTATTATTCATTTTTTTGTACTCCATTATGATTAAAGATAGGAAGACTGAATATTAGGAATAAAAAAATTTAAGCATTAGCTTATTGCAAACAAGAAAATTAAATAAATATTTTTTGAAGCATTATGAAGTTTGACCACGCCAGATGTATATAATTCCGCGATATGACTTAGTATGTTGTCTCGTTTAGTTTACCCGGATCATTTTGTATCAGTCTTTTAACCTCTAATTAACTATGATACACTATGATATCTAAATTTTTTAATTAACCTGTATTGGCGTTAGACACACTAAGTAAGTAGCTTTTCCTATGAAGATGGATTTTTCTTTCTCACTACATTCGTGAAACGGATTTTTTATTTTTGGATAATACCGTCTATGGGCTTTTCGCATCTCTGAGGTGAGATCCGACCCTTTTCAAATGTATCAAGGACCTACTCGGATTGTGATCTGTGCTGGCGGTGGGGCGGATCATAAAAGATTTTGCGGGCGTTCTGTAGTTATTTCGTTTACAAACTTGAAAAAATTGACTTTTATCGTGAAATGTACTTCATCGTTCTATGAATTGACATTATTAATTAACTCTACTATACATTTGATATTATGAGGGAGTAAAGATTTGGGTCATGGTTGACTATGAGACTGAAACGTTCGATGGTATGTTGGAACGAACTCCGGAGACTGATATTAAACCTACTTATTTGGGAGGAGTTTGTGGGAGGTTTTACCCGAAATCGTGCTATTATGGAGATTTGTATATATTTTTATTAACTGAATTAATCTTAATATACGATCTGAAAATTTAATGTTGAATGGTATTCGGCGTCTGACTCTTTGTACGCATTGTTTAGGACCAGTTAAAAATGAGAATTGGAACCAAATTATTCGCTACTTTGAGAAATATTTCTCCTAGTTATGAAGGGCGTGATGTATTAATTTGATTAGCTTAGAGGAATGCAGGACTTCAAAACTGGTGTTTTGAGCATCTCCTTGCGAGAGAAATTATGTTTTTTTGGAAACATAGGACAAAAGGCGTAGATACTTGTGGGACTATGTTTGTGCAGAATAGGTTTATTCGCTGTATTTGACGTTGCGGAGTGAGTGAGATTTTGAAAGAGATATGCACCATTTTAGATATGACTTTCAACTTTTAGGAGTAACGGTGAGAGAAAGGATCAAATTGGTGTGTTCGTGTTGGAGTTGTATAAACGGAATGCATTTTGAATTAGACGTTGTCCGTCAGACGATGATTACACTATTATCAGTTGTCTTACTTACAAACATATTTGAATCTGTTAGAGGTACTGGAAACTTTGAGATAGCTGAACGTCCTCATTTCATGAATCCCTGCTGGAACTGCGGCTTGAGCAATTTATTACCAAGGAAGAATAACATACGTTGTTTCTGGGAGTAAATGCCTCGTGTAACATAGGAGATAGAAACTATTGGGTAAGGCCTTTTTGAGAGCTTGAGTATCAGGATGAGGTGAGCGCATTCACATACGATAGTGATCTTAAAAAGCCTCCGAGAGCTTTGGGATTAAGGGGGTGCCAGGATAAGATAATAGGCTTGAACTGGAGCACGAAGTGCTGAAGCTTTCGGAGTCGACAAATTAGTGCGCAACCCATTACTTTCTTGTGTGAGAAGGAAACGGGTATATTTCTAGTTTCTACTGTATCTTGCTTTGTCATGTAGCAAATATAAGCTGAATAGGCGAACCCAGATTTAGACTCGGGGCCTCGCACAGTCGTCATATGTAATATCAGAATCTGGATGTTTGGGACGGGATGGGGTTAATCTGTAATTTTAAATTGTAGGCTAGGACATGTTTCCGGATGTGGAATGCCTGAAGAAGAATATTCTGTGAAATATACTCGGATTGTTGGCGCCAACAATAGTGGTGAATCTACGTTTGTTATCGTCGGTCAATAAGCACAGAGGTTTCTTTCCTCGTATCGACAGGTTAAAATGACACTTTAAAAAGGAATATAGAATAGGTGTAAGACAAGTTGGACGATATTACGCGTACCAAGATAAGTTCACAGCTAGATCAAAAAGCAGAAATAATGAAAATTATATGACTTAATATCAGTCAAAGAAATAGGTATGCGAAAATTTTAAAGGGAAACATAAATTGTTAAAATTTACCATTATAAACAAAACATGATAAAAAAAAAAAAACAAATCTTATTGTACAATAGACACCGACTTACAGGATTGAACATAATCTACCCATAATAAGATTTGAATATTATCAAAAGTGTGTTCCCTTTTTAATTGATGAAATAGATAATATATTAAAAAAAAAATAATAACTTTTAATTATAAAAAAATAGAACAAAGGAAATAAAATAAATAATAAGTAAATATCTAACTTTCCTGTAAACCGTGCCTCTTGAGTGAGACTCTTCCAGAATCTTCTGAAACTATTATAGTATCTTCTAAAAGGATAAAACTTGATAGCAGTGACTCTACCCCAGAACAGGTCGGTTTTTCTTTCTTCCACAAATATGTACTTAAAACACAAAAATATTGTTATTTATTTCAATAAAAATAATATATATAATTATATTTTAAAGTATATTTTATTTTATTATATATTTAAATTACAAATATATATATATTATATTTTATATATATATATATATATAATATATATATATATATATTATATATTATTTATATATCTTATAATTTAGTATATATGATTATAATGTTTGTAATTCGTAACAGATAAAGTATAAAATATAATATGTCACCGTTTTTAGGTATAGGAATACTCGTAATTAAGATATTATTAACAAAAAAATCTCACATTCACTTCAGGCTCATTACGGTGACAAATGTGGATCAAACAGGTATAATATCAAAAAAATACACGCTGCCGTCTTTCACTCCTTTTCGCTATGTACCTCGAGAGATGGGGCGGGAAGAAGAATTATGCTGACAGTCATATATTCCAAAAGCCTACACTTTTCTTTTCTGTATTTTATTAGTGAAACTCGGGCCCAGAATCGAACTGTATTTCTTGTGGTGTGGGTCGGTGTGCTGGTATTTATCACACTATTTCTGTTTTCGGAGCGTCTGAGACAATTTTAAACTATCGTAGAAACTATCTTATTCATTCCCAAAAAAAAAAAAAAAAAAATTCTTAGACCCGACAAACAGTTACACCACCCAAACAATTAGGCGCCACAACGATATAGCCATTCTCTGTATAATACCAAAGAAATAAATATATTATAATGAATAAATATTATAATTTTTTACTATTATTAATAATATATTAAATTTAATTCAAATATTAGATAATAACATATGCTTATGTTTCGGGAGTAAGCATTATAAGAGAAGAGTGAAAAAAAAAATATATTTTTAAGCAACAAGTCCAGTTTATTAATGGTAACGCACAAGAAACCGTTATAAGATCTTTAAAAAGTTATTACTTTTATTTAACAAAGCAGGCCTGTGGAATCGATGAATTGATTAGCTCTGAAATGACTAATTATGTTGTGCGGGTAAAGATGATAATTACAAGTGTATACATAAGCACAAAAAAATTACTCTACATATTTATATTATATAATATTTATATTATAATTTATTATAGTATATATTATAGTTATATATATTATAACTAATATATTTTATATATATATATAATATATATTTTTATTATATATTATATATATATATATATATATTATATATATATATAATATATATTCGGATCAAAAGATGTAGATATATTGCGAAAACGATGAAAATGAGCGTAAATTTATGATGATAAATTATAATTGAAGAATATCATTGAAATATTCAAAAAATTTGAATCCACAGGAAACACTCTTGCATATCACAGTGTATATACAAATATACGAAAAAATATTATTAGCAAGTATAGAGAAAGGAGTGTTGTGAGCTATTTAATTATTTCCTGATGACCGTACCATGTTAAGGATGCGCCAGAAATCAGTTAAAAGGAAATTACGCATAAAAGCTATAATATTTAAGAAATATATAGATTGTTATAGAATTAAGTAATGATAAATAAATGTAACGTCTTTAATTGAAATCAAGTTGAATATGATTGAGAAAACTTAATCCGATATTTTACAGTTGGCAAAATCATACTAACAGTAGTTTGTCAACCAACGAAATTGCGGTTGCAAACAGTATCCAGCTGATGACCAAGAGGTTCGCAATGAATCGAAAGATGAAGAAGGTTTCATTTTAAGAAGTAGAACAAGATACTTTGTAGAACGGGTGCTCATTATATTAAATCAAACTGAATGCATGAATTTTCTTTATTTTCGAGGGGTACATTTTGGGTACGCAGACAGATTTTCTTTTTTATATTTCTCTAATCGCATACGGGATGACTCAGTACGACATCTAGGTAACCGTGTAATAATCACAAAAAGTATGTAAGAAATTAGTTGTAGGAAATCTTTCAACTCTATCTATTATTGCCAGCAGGGTGTACTTCTATTCTTAGGACCGTGTTTTTAAACTATGTGGTAGCCATTCTGATTTGCCCTTAAAGTGCGATAAAAATGTCTTGCTCCTTGCTAGCTGTAGATTCAGTGGTTAAATCCAGCAAAGAAAACAATAAAGGAAAAATGTGAATTCGATCTCTGAATCAAATCATACTCAGAAATTTAAAAATATATGCAAAATTATAATTTCTTATATTTATTTTTTATAAAAAAATATTAATATTGTTTCTGTAAGTTTGTTACAACTGATCATCCTTCACGATTGAAATAATATAATTTATCAATGTTGAAAGTACTAGGTAGAATATCCTTATAAATAAGTCATTTGACTTTAGTAAATTCTGTTAAAAGAAGTAAAAGTTTTTATTTTAAATTCTCAAAGTATCGTGAAACCAAAATAGTGAGAACAATCTTTAGATGAAATAAATAGGAGGCAATATGAGTGACAGCTTTTCCAAACATAGATTATATGCACAATTTTTTTATAGGAGGAGTTGTTTCAAAGTTTTGAAAGTTACTGGTATTGATACTATATTGTTGTTTGTTGTGAAAACGGATTAGATGAGATCTAAAGGTTATCAGGAGCAAATATACAAGATAAATAGTCCTATCTTCTTTTCGTGAAGAACAGCGTAATTTCTAAAATTAATACAGGTCTTATTTATGGTAAGGCTTTTTTCATGGTATGCAAGTTCGTTGGAGCAAATCTCATATCAAAGAGGCAAATATGATGTTGCCAGAATAAGAATTTTCATTCTCGAAAATTCTTCGGAATAGATTTAAAAACCAGTCATTTATAGAATTAATACAATTAATATCAATGACCAGTAATTTAAGATCTCTTTTTAATAAATAACAGCAAACGTTCTTAACGGGGTTTCCCATACATAGTCAGCTACTTTCGTGAACTTTCTTAAGGAAAATATTCGTTCCTAGTCACTTCGGATTAAATTTTTGAATTTCAAGTCTTTCTATTTGTTATAAACAGTTATAAAATTTCCTGAATGTTTTAAAGTAAATTATTCAGTACATACTTATATAACTATGGAGATCTAATTCATATATAGACGAGTTTTGTGCAGTGTATACATATGTATACAAGGTGTTTCAAAATATATATATACGACATAATTATATATGTTGTGTATAATGTATATATAGTACTTATAAATATTGTATAGTGTTATATATATTCATATATATAGTATATGAGTAATTTATTTGTACGAATGATATACCAACTCTTTAACTGAATGTATTTTACTGGAATATTATAAATGTGATGTTACAAATGCACATATAAAAGTAAACAAAAAATCAAATACATAAATCTTACGGGATGGGTATTCTAAGAGCTAGCAATTAAATACAGATATTGATAGTAAAAATGATTTATGCAACGTGGATCAGGAAATGATTGGTTGTGAATACTTTCTAGCAGATATTTCTTTTTCATAATTACGTATAGATATATATAAATATTATATATATATATATATTTGTATCTATAATATTTATATTTAAATATATATATATATATTACTATAAATTATATATAATATTTATTTATATTATATATGTATATATATATTATATATTATATTATATATATATATATATGTTATAGTTTCATGTGATAAGCAAGAACAGTATTATGGTGGATTTTTAGTTTCATTATGGTGTTATATCTATATATTATATTTATAATATATATATATATATAATAGTTATTATATATATATATACTATATATTATATATAATAATATATATATGCATTATATATATTGTGCTTTTTTAAAGTAAACATTAATCATGGTCTAATTAGAGTGGAGGTGGTTTACAAGAGATAAGTTCGGTATAAGTAGAAATCTTCGGATAGATAAACTTAAATTATTATAATAGATTATTAAATCTTAATAAGAATTTAAATTAGATGGGACATAATGGCTCATTTGTTCTCGGGTTTTCTGTAGTTTAAATTATAAAAATTTGGTAAAGTGTTTATTGTGCAAAAGTAGTATATTGTTTTGTCACTTAATTAATAAAATGCTATACTAAAAAGTCATCATAAGAAAGTAGAAACTGGATCAGGTCAATGTCTGCCAATTGTATTTGTGAAAGTTTAGTTATTTTGGATTTTTGTTTTCCTTTTATTTTTGTAGTTATGCTAAGCTTTGTCCGGCTTATCAGACTAAATATAGTATATTAAGGACGCGTATTGTATTTTGAGTATAATTTTAGTTAAGTTAATTTTATTATTAATTATTATTGATTATTATTATTATATTATCTATATTATGATTGTTGTTATTACCTTCCAGTCAGTATTTTATTTTATCATAATTCCTATTTTATTGTGTTATCGTTTTTATTTTATCATTGTTTTTTTTAATCAATATATTGCAATAAGATCTACAAAACCCAGGAAGCTATTCGAAGTCCCACCGTCTGAAGGTGAAGTGGTATCTTTTTGTCCTACCTGGGGCAGGTAATTTATTTTTGAAATTTAGTATAAAAATTAGTGTTTTGACCTGTGGGCTATGACGGTCGCATCACTGGTTCCACTTTGTGCCTCTTGGATCCGCTTTCGTGCCCTGGGTGAGGGTAATGTTAAACCGTTGTTCGCTTTTCGGGTCTAATTGTGTGGGTCGAACTTGCTAAATGAGGGTGTTCACGTAGGTGTTTATATCTTCGGGTTCGCCGTTTGATGTGTGTTGCCACGGCTAGATTCTTATAGGGAAGACCGGGGGTTCGGGGGTTTGCGAAACAACACCATTGCCTAAGGTGAGGGGTTTCTAGAGGGAGGTGTTACTCATGAGGTGGTGGGTGTCGGTATTCAAGCGGTTTGCCAGGAAATGATAACCTATTTATGATTGGTGTAATGTATTAGGTGCGGGAGAACAATATGAGCGTTTTGGTGCGGGGAGTCGGGGAGGAGAATGTCGGTCTCGTTTCTTCGTGCATCTATTTTAGTTATGAAGTGGGGTTGGACGGGAGTGCATGCGGATTGCTGTGCGGCCGATTTTAGTGAAACCATATCTATGTGATGGACGAAGAGCTTTATGAGCGACGGTTAAATTGTGTACGATCGTTCTCAGCGCGAATGACTTTCGGTCTGGTTACCAATGAGGTAAATGGTAGTAACTCGGAAGATATGGGAGCCGATCCCATCAGCAACATCAGAAATGGACGAGTAGAGCGGTAGTGAGTCGCTCGACCTCATGCCGAGCCAATGTGTTTCTTTGGGAATATCCCGAGAGTTTGAGGATTCTGCTATAGATTTCATTTCCATATATAAATATGATGGCTCAGGACTGAAGAAATGATTATGTAAACGACGAGATTGTTTGCAGAAGATGTTGCACAGATCCTCGAGGAAGCCTTTTCAGTACGAAGAGGCACATTTTCACCTGTGTGGGCTAGTCAGTAAGCCAAATTTTTGCTACTCAGGCATTTAAACTAGACCACGAGTTATCACAGAAAAGGCACTACTTCCCTATAAGGTATGGGGTGTGGTATACGGGTGTTGGCTGTTATTGCCATAATTTATTTTGAAGCGAAAGGCAATTAGGTGACTAGTGATAGTAAATTGAACGTTAGTAATAGTTCATGATCCTTTCAGCAGTGCTATACCAAAAATGGAGAGATTGTTGAGGTGGATTTGGGTTGGGGGACTTGATTGTTCAATCAGATGGGCTACGCTTATCAGGCCGCGCGAAGAAGGATCGGAGTCGCTGAGAACGTAGGATTTTTGAGGAAGATATATGATTCGGGGAGGTGAGATGTTGGTCTAGATTGAGGGGTGTGATAGGGTGGCCTGAGCACGGTCACCTGTTTGAGCATATTGGATTTCTTTCTGGGAATTGGAAAGAAAATAGGTGTTTAAAGTCTCACAGCCTACCAGAGCAGAGGGAGCGATGTTGAAGATTCATGCAATAACGCTTATGTGCGAGTGCTATTGAAAGCTTAGAGAAACGGATTCAATTCAGTGTTGTTGACATAATATTGGGGGCATTTGTGAGGACATTATTGTTCAGAATTAGGATAAAATGGTAAGAAACTCCCAAGTCAGAGTCATAAACACAAGGTCCACTCGATAAACGTGCCGCCTTAAAGTGGTGAGGGGTTCAGAATATGCCTTTTGGGATATTGCAAAAGTTGCCGTTTACGCTCGTTTCAGTTTTGTAATATTATTACCCCTGCGTTTGTGTTTGAGTTGTATTTCAGCATTTGTTTGTCATCGGTTCATTTGTACGCGATTGCCCGCCTTGGACGTATTATGAGTACGTAAGCTTCATCCATCTTTGAGTGGCTACTTTTTTCTTCCCTCACTTGGCCATTATGGTTTCCCGGTTAGATCTGTTCTGTTAATGGGTTCGTCAGTCAATCACTACGATCCCGGGATGAGGGTAAGGTATATAACCGGATCTTTTCCGCTAATGACCGGGCCGCTATTGTAAGGGGAATCCTATGAAGCTTGGGGTTGTCCACAGAGGAGGCATGACCTGCACTTGGCGGTGTATGAATTGGGTTATTCGCGTTCGGCTACCAATGTGGGTTTCTTGGACGGGACGTTGCGGAGTTCGGGGGGTTCCCGAGGCACATCACGCTGCCCTCCAGGGGTGGGGTTTCTGGGCGGGTTGTGTGGAGATGTTTCTGAATGGGACATCTTACAGTGGCAAGAACACTTTTCATAGGTATAGTTTCCACTCTCCAATCGGTAATCTTGTTCCTATGTATTCATTTGTTTTTAATTGTTATTATTGGTTTTTATTGATGTTGAGAGAAGAATTTATTAAATAGGAAGTTTATATATTTATGATGCCTTAAATTAAAAATAGATTCTTAAAAAAGGGATTCATCTAAAAGTCGGTTATCCCTAGTGGCATTTCCGGCCTCCTCCTAGGACGGGAAAGTAAAGGGGCGATTGATCCTAGTGACGAAATGGTTTCGTGCGCTCACAAGCATCATGAACCTCTTACACCGCAGGATCTCCGCTATTATTAGTCGATCACCTCCTCATTTTTCGGTGAGGCGTGTTTTGCATCTGTAAACTAGGTTACATATAAATCGCGGTAACAGGGATGGGCTTCTCAGGCGTTGGATGGGTCGCGCCACTGCTAAACATACCCCCCTCGACTATTGAACGTTTCGTTCTCAAGGATCGCGGGGCTTTTGACACCATATTGTTTGATTTTATCTTAGTTGCCGCTTAAACCTCTCATGTTGTAGCTATCGGGTTCAGTGAAGCGTTAGACTACGTCTACCAAGTGTTGACCGATCATAGGCACCCCTGAGGGATGCGTCTTCTCTCCTCGTCGTGCGTCTGATATGAGTTATATTGCTTTCTTTCATATTTGGGGATCTACGGTGTTCCAGGCCGATGTTGCGAAACATCTAAGAAGGTTATGCTCCGGAGGTCGTTCGGGATGATTCCTGAGGCCATTCTCGAAAATTTTCGAGCGACATATACTGTCAATGCTCTACACGGTTCCTCTCATAAGGAGTCCTGTATAACTCGTTTGTCGATTTGTAGTGTACTCGTGAAGGGTTGAGAATGGTTCAAGTCCCTGGTTAGGCATATATCGCACCGGAGATGTTCTAAAGTTAATTGGCTTAGAAATATTCGTAGTCTCCGCGTTAATCTGTCGAGGTGTGGTGACACTCTCTACACCGTGCGAAAACCCGCCTTGCTGCCAGGGTTCTCAGGCGTCATCTGTGCACTGTCCATCTTTTCTTTTGGAAAAGGAGATTTGTAGAACAGTGTATCCCATCAATACTCGATACGCGTGAGCTTTTCGCCGTTAGGGAGAAAATTTACATGTCTTCGCTTTGCTGGTGACTAGCGGTTCTACGCCACCTTCTCATGCTCGTGACCTCTGCGCTATAGTACGTATTGCAGTCTCGTCGGTCGGTGCGTACCTACGGTTCATATGTTTGATCGCAATCGACTGCCGATTCTCCCGATGTCGTATGTGTCATAACAATCAGTCTTATTCATATCGTAATAGGTGGATGGCTTCGATGAGTTATGCGGCCCAGGTTGTTGCTATCGCAATTTTGAGTTTCTTGAATTTGGAAGCTCCCTGCGTTGCTCGATTGATGATCTCTTTGCGCCTGTTTCTGTAAAACGTCGCGGGCTCTGTGGTCTCCTGGGAACCGATTGAATGTTCTTATACTCTATATTGTGACTTCCCTGTACGTTATCCCTTTGCTGCGAGGCGCCATTATCTTTCACTATAGGGCGACGGATTTCTTAAAATCTCGTTCTGCTACCGACGGGTTCTGTGGTTGCCAATCAGTTGCACGTCGTCGAAACGAGGCATGTGATCCGTGAGTATTCGTCTGTATTCGGCATATCTCGATAGTTTAATCGGGCCTTGCTTCTGCATAACGATCCTCTTATTTCAGCGATACGAGTCCGTACTCTGAATTGTCGACCCTATGGGTATAGGTTCCCCAAAAGTAAAAATTGGGATCCAGGTCCACCCCCTTGGTTATTCTTGTGCCTCAATGACATCGAGTCTATTGTTTGGGGGTTTCCGGAGCCTGGAAGGATGGTTCTCCCCTTGTCTGCTGCTGTATTTCTGGCTCGCAGGAGCTGGACTTTGTGAGGATTAGACTTTTCGGGCTCCCTCCCAGTTCTTGTCTGTTCTCCTAATCGCCATCTGATGAGAACTCGTCCATAACGGGTCTTCTGGGGTGTGATATGTGCTTGCGCCGTCGGACGATATTGGGGGTTCCCTGTCTCCGTTAGGAACGATCTTCCTCTGAGAACCTGATGTTGAAGATGGGTTACCCGTCTTTTTTGACGGGTCGCCTTACGCAGTCGGTGGGAGGACATTTCTAAATTCCAGGATAAACATCAGTGTAATTCTCCATGACTTGCTCTTCCGCGGGTATAAGGCCCCCTCGGTGGGCCATCTAGTGACGGCTTCGAATTGGGTTTAAAAAAGAAAGGCTGAGGCTCATCGATTAAGATTGTAAGACCGCTGCAGGACTGATGCTTGGTTTCTTCTTCAATGTCAAA
>JABUQX010083369.1:5000-17500 GCA_015478945.1 Trachelipus rathkii | reverse complement strand
TGACCGAGTTGTTGGCGGGGAGGCCCGTCTGAGGTTAGGTGTCCAAGACACGCCTTCGCTCCTCTTGGGAAGCTAAAGAGCTTTCAGAGGTAAAAATGATGGGTTTCCTTTTAGCCAATCGTTGGTCTCGAGGTAACACTCTGATTAACATCATAAGGTAAGGGTTCAAACCCACTTAGGAACATTTGAAATATACAAATAATTAATTGTTGCGTTTATTGCACAAACATCTTTGAATATCTATTAATGTCCGGTTAAAATGCATTCTAGAATGCATTTAAATAGCATAACCGAGGAACTTGCTCACGTAACAACAAAAAGATTCACAGAAGTGGAAGCCGCCTTATCAGCAACCCCTGGCAACAGCACTGATAGTGACCATGGTGGCTTTTCAGCAATAAACCTACTGAAGATGAGAGGATTTGGATTATGTAGACTTTGAAAAGTCATGGACAAAATGCACATTACATCTTCATTCAACTTCAAAAGAATTCACACACAAGGAAACTCATCGAAAAACTGAAGAGACAGTCATCAAAGAGCAAAGATAATTCAAATCTGCAATCTGTGAAAGGGGAGATGAGGGTCCACGAAAACATGGAGATGCTGCCTACAGAAGATAATCCTTTCATGTGGTGGCATGAAAATGGGCCAAGGTTTCCATTATTATCATGCAGTGCTTGCAAGCAAATATTATCAGCCCCTCCCTCATCAGTTGAGAGCGAGCGTATTTTAGTGTAGGTCGGGGGAATGGTAAACACCCCACAAAAAGGACAAGCTCTCGCCAGATAACTATTGAAAAGCTTATGTTTTTGACCAATTCACCAATTGAGAATTTTTTGAAATTGAGTATTATGATACCCATCTTTATAAAGGGAGTATATATATTATTATTATGTCATGTTTTAATAAGCGTTTTTTTTTTATTTTGTCTTTTCAGCTGATTAATTGAGGTCTCTTCTTTCATTATTTTATTCTTTATATTGTAGCTAGTTAAAGAATCTTCTTTGTAAATTTTAAATCATGTTGTTAAAACATAAAAGCTAGCAGCTAAACTTGTTAATACTTACTGGAAAATGGAAAAATGGAATTTTTGAATAAACACAAACATAGAAGTTATTAATAAATTATATTTGCATTTTATTTTTATATTTCCTTAAAGATACATTTTCTAATTATAAAATAAATATACTTTGGCACAACCAAATATGAAATAAATGACTAAGTATTGGTTGTACAGAGGAAGCAATCCTGAGTTGCCTAGCCAGTACACAAAATGTTCTATCTTATCACTGTGATATTTATTTAATATTAAATTTAAAAGTATCGGTATCGGCACCTAAAAAAAAAGAGTATCGGAATCGGCCTCTTTTCTGGTATCGATACATCTCTAATCCAACATAGTATGATTGTTTCTTACGAGAGTGGAGCAGTGGAAGAAATGATGCTAGAGCGGGGATACCATTGTTTTTTTTAAGAATAGGGGTCCTTTAGCCGGTGCTAGCGAACTGAATAAATGACATGAGGCGTCTAGTTAAGCGAATAAAATTTCGATAAAGGACAATCATTTCTAGCCATAATTCTTGTTCGAAAAAATTAGCACTGGGTAAATCCACCGTGAACATGCGAACATTGATGCTTTTTAAAAAAGGCAGCAGAAGGTTAGATTTTGGGAGAGAGGTCAGGACTAGGCAAATGGTGGGAGCAGGGAATAACCAAGGTGTATACCCTTCATCATTAGAGAACGGCAGCACCTTTTGCAAAGGGATGTTGAGGAAGTTAGAGGAATGTTATAAATGTTTGCAAATAACACTATAGGGAAATTTTTGAGGTATCTCTTGCAAAATCGGTGTTAGAGCAGATGGTATTGGGAGTTTGAAAGCGAAGATAACTGGGCACATGATGTATTCCTTCGAAGAGAGACTTCAAGGCTTACCCGGGGGAACGATCGGAAGAATCCAGTGGAGATACGGATAGCCTCGTTTTGAATGAGATCTAACAGATGTAGCAGAGTTGGGGAGGTCTGACCATATACTACACAGCGGTAATCCAGTTTCGATCGGATTAGGGCAATGTAGAGACCTAAAGGGACTTGCGATCAGCACCCCAAGATTTTGAGGCGAGATGACGTAATAGGTCAAGCACGCGATTACAAGTCGTTTTTAGGAGTTTAATGTGCGGTGAGTTATGTTAAGTGTCATCTAGGATGAGTACTAGAAAATTTAACTTGTGAAGTTTACATGAATGGGCGAACCATATAAGGTTAGGTTTCGCGGGAGGAAAGTGGCAGGTTCTTAGATTCCCTTTTTTCTAAAAAAGTACTGCTGAGGTTTTTGTGGGTGAGAAATGAAAGCCATGGGAATTACCCGATTGTGAAATATTCTCAATAGCTAGTTGAAGTTGCCGTAAAGAAATGCAGGCCTGCACTAACAATATTATGCGCAAGGTCATCTAGTAGAGAGAAAAAATTGCCTCGCTGAGATAAAGTAAACAATGTCATTGAACCCGAGAGCAAATAGTAATACACTAGAACTGCCCTGCGGAAACCCTTCACCCAGAGTGAAAAGGCCGTGATAGAACAAAGAGCACCGAAACCTGGATGGATCTTTTGAAGAATGCATTTAATCAAAAAGGGGGAAGCTGCCTCGGGAAATCGATCGAGTAGTGTTTAAGAAGAACTCACAGTTTCCAAGTTGTTCATAAGATTTTCAAGTCAAAAAAGACACCAAGAACCATCCCACCAGTTGAAAAGGCTTCCCGGATGTCATGGTCCAGTTTTAACAAGGGAATCCGCGGTCGAACGATTTTTTGTGGCGTAAACCAAACTGGAAATTTGAAAAAACCTAGGACGACTCTTCAGAACAGGGAGAAGGCGGCCTGAAACCATTTTCTCAATTAATTTACAGGACAGGTCAGCGAAAATTGGTATTTGGTTGTTCGCCAACTTCGGATCTTTCCCAGGTTTAGGAGTAGGATTACAAAAGCTGTAGTCCAAATAGATGGAAAAGAAGATTCTATCCAGATTCTGTTATACAGATCCAGCAAAAACGCTGATGCAGAGGGGTGAATATGACGGAGCATTATGTAAGAAATCATGTTCTGGGCCCAAGAGCACCGTTCTTTGTTATTTTCGCTAGTTGCAGTTTTGATACTCTTGCCAAAATGAATCTGCAACACGCTGCTGGAGCAGAATTCGTATCGGCTATATAAGGCCGTAAGAAGGACTGTGGGTTGAAGAGTTGTTTAAAGCAGCAAAATATGTTCTTGTGCAATCTTTCACACTAAAGCAAGGGGGTTGTTGGAGTTAACGTGTTCGAAGTATAAGTTCGAAAGTATTGTTTGCGTGTTTGGCGATTAATTCGTCGAGATCTCGCCGCAGCTGAATTTAAGATAATCAGTTGAGTGGTAACGGGTCCTTTTGTATGCTGAAGTTTTTTCTTCCGATAGATTGTATCACACTCTTAGGAACCCAAGGGTTGCCGAACGACTACCTGCGGAAAGATCTCGGATGGCAAGCTATCCGTTGCCGTTGATGATAACATTGCTGAAGAAAAGGAATCATCAACAGTCGCGGAAACCGGCTTTATTGGAAGAGAGTGGGATAGCTGTAGCCTGATGAAAAGAAGCCCACTCACTCCGCTCGGTCATAACGCCAGCCGGAGTTGGGTTTAAACATTGGGCTCGGTGCAAGTTCATTTAGGCTATTGGGTAATGGTCACTGCCGTATAAGTAATCAAAAGCGGGACCAGGTAAGCGATCCATAAGGGAAATGAGAGCAAAAGAAATATCTATCATTAAGAAGTGTGTGGTATCTAAACGTTCATATGTAGGGATTCCTGTGTTAAGGCATCCCAGGGAAAAAGGGGTTAGATCTAAAAGGATCTTGGACTTAGACGAAGTTTTTGAAGTCTCCTAGTATAACAACCGGAGTATTATATATATATATATAATATATATATATATTATATATATATTATATATATATATATAATAATATATATATATATAATATAATATATAATTATAATT
Source organism: Trachelipus rathkii (assembly GCA_015478945.1). Taxonomy (NCBI): domain Eukaryota; kingdom Metazoa; phylum Arthropoda; class Malacostraca; order Isopoda; family Trachelipodidae; genus Trachelipus; species Trachelipus rathkii. The sequence continues at coordinate 13,471 of JABUQX010083369.1, read as the reverse complement.
ATAATATATATATATATATATATAATATATATATATATATATATATATATATATATATTTATATATATATAATATATAATATATATATATATATATATCCGCAACGGGCAGTACTGATTCTTGTTGTGTTATTGCTCTTGGTAATAACCTGGGAACCATTTTGTCATAGTAACAGAACCAATGTTTGGTATGTGCATTTGTCCCATTACAAGTATCTTTCATTCTTCTTCTTGTCACCTATAATTTTTTCGAATTATTTATATCTTTCAATCCTCCTCCTTCTTCGCAAATTTTTTTTTTTTTAATCTCTTCCCCAAGTCCCTTTACATTCGTTGTAAGAAGTTTTCCTCCCATTTATTTACCATCTAAATATATAATTAGGATTCATTGCCTCTTCCCGCATGGATCTTCAGCCCACCTCACACTTCTTCCCCGTGGGATTGCGGGTACAGGCTAAAAACAGTCTTTTCTGTTCACCTATACTTGGGCCGCCAAATTATAGGGAACCCGAAACCTTCGAGTTAACCCGCCGTGGGAGTCCGTCCTGCACTTTGATGTTATAATCTCGGGCTCTACGTGAAGATATGTTAGGTTCCGTGCGGCACACGGGGGGTAAAACGACGTCGAGTATCCGGAGGCTTCTTCCGAGCCACTTCCACAGCCCACCCTACGGAGTGGGGTCTCTGGGTTTCTGACCTGCTGTGGGGAGAAGGACTACCCTTCCTTATGACATATACGCGTTTCCAGTCCATCCTGTTATTTGCTTAAAGGGTGATTTCCAGGTTCAAAGTGGACCAGGGGTTCCCTTCGTTAACCATCTCCAAAATTTGGCGAAATTTTTCAGCAATGTTTCTTTAAGCCTTCGGATAAAACTGTGCAAAAATTTTAGTTTCATATCTGTTTTTGTTCCATTTTTCAACACCTTAAAGCAAAGTTAGTCATTTTCAACTCAGAAGTCGGCATTATCCACCTTTGGCAATTTTGACCTTGATTTATGAAAAAATTTGAAGAGCTATTGACTTGAAAATTCACTCAGTGGGACAACTTTTTCCAGTGAATCAGAATATGTAACTGTAAAGCATCTATCTATTCCCTATTATGAGCTATAGGAGCACAAACTTCGTGAAAAACTAAGTTTGCAGTGACAAAAGTCAAACTTTGAGTCGATATTATTTTTCAGTGGTTGCATAGAATGACACCAAACTTGGTGATATGAAACAGTACATAATTATGTACAGAAATTGGAAATATTATGCTTGGAGGATGCTTAGTTCAAAAATTATCCCTCTTCACAATTATTACAAATTTTTTTTTTGGTGATTTTTGGGGTATGTTTGAGAGCCTAAATCTCAACTGGTCCATCTTTGATGGTTTTGTTTTTACAATTTCTAAAAAGAGCAACTCAAGAGCTTTCAGATGCACCATAATTCATTTTATCTCCCTTACCCTTATACAAATCAATTTAAAAATAGTTTTCCACTTACATTAAATGATTGTAATTATTAATCAGAGGTCTATTACATGCCCTATCTTAGTGCAGCACGCATTAATCTTATTACAAATCAATATTTATGATATCAGCAGTGTATTGTGTTAATATATATAAAAAAAATAAAAATATATATATAAAATATATATATATATATATATATAATATATATATATATTATATATATATATATATATATATAATAATATATATATATTATATATATAATATTATATATATATATATGCTCTTTGCTCTTGTCTTGAGACACAGATGGCTAATAATTCATCCTCTAACTCGTTTAATATATCTAACTTATAACTTTTTTCATAATTCCGTCTAAAGGGTGGAGTATGTGCCTAATGTGAACATAAACACTCCTGTAACACGTCTTCGTGAATCTTGAATCTCCTAACTTCGACGATCTGTGGCTTTAAAAATGCTTTCTTCCTTCTACTTTTCAATAATCTTCGATGCTCTGCTACTGTGCTCCTAACAGAACAGATTTTCACTCCTTCTTTGAATATCTTACTACTTCTCACGAGACTGTATATCTTCTCATCCAAATACTGAGGTCCTCTATTTAGGGATTTCAATGTACACCAACACTGAATGGTTGGGATCCTCTTATACTGATTTAGGTGGGGGAGGAGGCCGAATAATTTAGCATTCTCAACGATCTGGAGCAACTAATTTAAAGAACCCACACACATTCCGGATCGTTCCCACCAATTCTTGAACACACTTGACTATGTTTCACCACTAGTCCTTCTCTCTATAAAATACACCACCTTCGCTCCTATTCGGTAAATCTGACCACAACCTTTATATCTTAAATTAATACTTTCTCTCCAACAGGTCCATCCTGCCCTATGCGGTTTTTTCTGGCACTTTGATTCGGCCGATTGGGGGGGGGCATTGGGTTGCTTCTACGCTAACTATAACTGGGAAATGATTGCTTTGTCTTTGGTGACGCTTCGACTTCTGCCGATAAGGTGGGGAAGCTGTAATCGTTGACGGATGAGCAGGTTCATTCCTTATTCGACTTTAAATCTTTCTCTCCTCATGATCCATGGTTCGATCTTGCTTGTTCTCAGACTATTGAGGCTAGAAACAGTGCGTATGGGGAATGAAAACTTCTCGTTCTCCTATCACCTTTGCTAATTTTCATTTAAGCTAGAAATCGTTGCAGGGATACTCTTCGACGAGGACAAAGCGGGCTTTCATAAACGAAATGCGCTAAACCTCCTTGGTTCTCCTACTGACAAATCTTTCTGGCCTCTTGCCCAAAAAACATCCTCTAACAACTTCTGTAAAATCTGTCTTTCCTCCTTCTTATTCGATCTGATGGTTCTGTAGCTAATTTCAACTGAAAAGGCCAATCTCTAAGCCTTTAGTTTCATTCAAACTCGCCCTAGAGGACTCTGAAATCCCTTCTACTGCTCCTTCTCCATCTCATCTGTGTCCTATGCTTTGCCTGTGATTACATTCGATCGGGTGCATGGGCTCTGAAATCTATGAACGTTAGGAATGGCGGGTGGCCCGGATGGCATTCCTCCCCGAGTTTTGAGGGAGTGTGCTTTCGTTCTGACCCCCTCTCTCAACTATATTCTCTATGTCTCAATACTAACACTTTCCCTCAGTGTTGGAAGGCACGCACATGTCCAACCTATCCGAAAAAAGGAAAGCCGCTCTGATCCTTCCAACTATCGCCCTATAGCTCTTACTTGTATTCTATCTTAAGATCTTTGAAACTCTCCTCAACTCTCATTTTCTTAGAATCATCTGGAATCTCATTCACTTTTTTTCCGATCGCCAGTACGGCTTTCGGCGCTCGAGGTTACTGGCGATATACTTTCCTATCTTACCGATTTTATGGTTTTCCGCCCTTAGAATTCGGGGAGACTTGCGTGGTGGCGCTTGACATATCCAAAGCATTTGACCGGGTAGGTTCACGCGTCACTGCTCTCCAAGCTCCCCTCCTTTGGGTTTCCTCCTTCTCTTGCTTTACTTATGTCTAGTTTTTCTTTCAAATCGCTCAATATCGGCTGTGTTGATGGGGCGACTTCTTTCCCTTTTCTGTCAATAGTGGTGTTCCTCAGGGTTCTGTCTTATCTCCTTACTTTTATTCTACTTTTCATTAATGATCTTTTCTCACCTCCACATCTAACTCTATTCACTCTTTTTATGCCGATGACTCGACCCTCATTTCTTCAACTCATTTCAATTCTTGCTCCTTCTTTTACTTCTAGAATTGCCTCTTCGTCTTAATCTTTCGATTCTCATTCTCGCTGATCTGGATAAATTTCCGCGGTGGGTCGTCTGAACTTGTGAAATTCAATTCATTAAAAAACTCAACTTCTACAAAATCTCCCTACTCTAGACCAAACCTTCCAACTTCCCTATTCTTTCTTTCGACCGGTTCTCTTCGTTCTCTTCCTGTCCGACAATATAAACATCCTTGCCTTAACATAAACAAAAAATGTCTTGGAAACCTTCCATCACACAACGCTTGCTAAGGCGGCCTCAAAGAAATGGGAGTTCTGTTTTAGACTGCGAGCTTTTTTTCCCTCTTCTCAGTTACTCCAGCTATACAAGGGCCTCATCCGCCCTTGTATGGAGTTACTGCTCTCATATTCTGGAGGGGCTTGGTTTCACCGGCTTCTTGGACAGGTTCGAGTCCAAAGGCCAAAAGGCTTATAAAACTGTTCTGTACTTTCCAGTTCACTTGACCCTCTAATCTTTGACGGCGCGCGATGTTGGTGCTTTATCTCGTTTTCTATAGGTACCGCTAGCGGCAGGTGCTCGAGGAGCTTATCACATTCGCGTACCTTCCACCTTTGCGTCGCCCCTCGGAACTAGGGGCTGTATCTGCACATGAGTTTGTGTTGATGTATCTAACTCCAGGCTAGTTCCGCTGCAGGTGCTTCCTTCTTTCCTGCCACATCTTTTCTGTGGAATTCTCTTCCATCTTCCGTGTTTCCAGCTGAATATAATCTCCACCACTTCAAAGCCTGGCTCTGTGCTCAATCTGCTTAATTTTGCTTTAGTTGTTGACAATCTGAGGCGTGAAACACCCCATCGATGAAAAAGGCAGTGACAGTGAGGGAGGTGGCAACACATGCTTAAAAAAAAAAAAAAAAAAAAAAAAAAAAAAAAAATATTACTATATATAAATATATATTTTATATTAAAATATAATATATATATATATATATATATATATATATATATATATATATATATATATATATATATATATATATATATATATATATATAGATATATACTATACAGGTACCGTACCATATTTAATCATAATATTATTTCATAGAAATCTGTAAAATTGAAGTACAGTACATGGTAACTTTAAAATATATGTTTAAAACATTGTTTAAGGCTTATAAAAGATCTAATGCTTTTAAGTGTGCTTTAATTTCTGTTCAATTTTATCATGAACATATTTTGGATAAAAGTATTGTCTGCCAGTTGACGTTATTGATGGTGTTTGTAATACTGAAAGAATGTGCTGTTGTGGAATCCAGCAAGTATCTTTCACTGCTGGCCAATGATAGAAAGATGCTGGGCCATGAGGATGCATAAAGGTGATAAGTGCATCCTGATGCTCAATTGAAATTACCCAAACTGTCCAATCCACCAAACATTCTCATACATGCAAGCAACATACTGGCCACACTGCAAACTATTAAGTGGTACAAATTCAGAAGCAGCTTCACTATCATCATCAAAAACATTAGCCACAAAACTATGGGCATCATATGAGACTCTGTATACTCTTATTTTGCCTTTACCACAGGGTTTAAAATGATGGGTTTTCTCTTGTGCTGGCAATTGTATGGCCTCTGGTAAACCTATTTTCTTGATGAGGTCTCATATTCTCAATGTGTTCCTTTGTAATATAAAAAAACTTGATTCCTGTAACATTATCATTACAGAAGTCAAACATATCCTTTGGTGTTAATATCTGGTTGTCTAAAGGTCTCTGAAGGCTAGTATAGGCTGAAAACCTTGCACTGCATCAATGACAATGAAAGAATAATTTTCTGCAGAATCCATGAGGACTTACTTCATTATCCGTCAATGTTTCTTTTAAATACTTAAGGTATGAACTTTGATGTTTTGAAATAAAGTGTGTCTAGTTAGGGCAATTAATTTTGACTGAAAATCTTCTATGAAGTCTTCAACAGTGGCTTGGTGTGTTTGTAATGTTTCCCTATCAGTATAAACCCACTGCTTGTATTCTACTGATTATTCTGGATCATAATTTTCAAACATCTGTAACACGTAAGTATGTAGTCCACTCTTTCCAGGGCACTGATCACAACGTTGCAGCATACAATCTTTTAGTTCCAAATTGCAAACAGCTTTTCCTAATAATTGCTAGTAGTCATTTATGTTAGATGATGCAGCAGCTAGCATAAGCTTAACATTTTGATGAACTGTACATACACATACGGAATGCATACCAGCGGCACCAACATTAGCCTTATTTCACAAAATTTTGAAAACCCTATCTCTTTCCCATGTTTATTGCAATATTCTGTAAACATTTCTCTCAAATTGGAAAGCATTAGTCTCTTCTGTTTGTGAACCTTTTCACCATTAATCCTGACAGAAACACTTTTTTGCCAGGTTAAATTCTAGTAAATTCATCATCATCAAAAAATTATAGTACTTTCATTCTTATTTCATCACTAAGTTTCTTTCCTTTTCTTTTTGATGATGTTACTAAAATGCCTTCTTCCATTTTCAACTTTCTGGCTCTTTTTACAATTCTTGTCGATACTTCAAATTCCTTAGTTGTTTTTTCAATACTCCAGCTGCTTGGTGCAAGTGTGAGAATTTGAACTTTGTTTTCATGACTTGATATCTTTAACTTTGCTTTTAACTCAGAAATTAGAATTTCCAGATCCTTGCATCCATAGCATTTCTCCTCCCTTGATTGTTGGACAGCAGTTTCCAAACCTGATGCAACCTTTATTACTTCTGTCATAGTTTCTGTTGCTTTTTCTATCATGTTTTTTACATAGCCTTTAGAATCTCTTACTAATTTTTTTTAACTTTTAGGACCTTTTATAATAAAATTAATCCGTTCTGTACTAAGATAGGTCATGTAATAGACCTCTGATTAATAACCACAATCATTTGATGTAAGTGAAAAACAATATTTTTAAATTGATTTTTTTGGGGGCAAAGACTTATTTCTCCAAAATGAATTATGGTGCATTTGAAAGCTCTTGAGTTGCTCTTTTCAGAAAAAAGTAAAAATTAAAGATGGACCAGTTGAGATTTAGTCTCTCAACATACCCCAAAAATTACCCCCCAAAACTTTTCAAATAATTTTGAAGAGGGATAATTTTTGAACTAAGTATCCTCCAAGCATAATATTTTCAATTTTTGTACATATTATTCTTGCTTTTCATTAATGATCTTCTAGTCTGCACATCTACCACTGAAAAATAATATCGACTCAAAGTTTGACTTTTGTCACTGCAAACTTAGTTCTTCACGAAGTTTGTGCTCCTATAGCTCATAATAGGGAATATATATAAGCTTTACAGTTGCATATTCTGATTCACTGGAAAACGTTGTCCCACTGAATGAATTTTCAGGTCCATAGCTCTACAAATTTTTTCACAAATCAAGGTCAAAGTTGTCAAAACAAAAGTGAAAATAATAGAAATTATACTCTTTTTATTTAGTTAAAATGGGGTTTAATTTTTTTTTTAAAATCTTTCATTTTGGGTAAAATTTTTTTCAATTTTGGGTTTGAAAAAAAAATAATATATATATATATATATATATATATATATATATATATATATATATATATATATATATATATATATATATATATTATATATATAATATATATATTATATATAGCCATTCGGGCGGAGTGACTTGGATCACTTTAGGTTATAACTTTGTCTCTCAGAACTTTCCCGACTAAATTCATTCCTTACTGTTTTTTTTTTTTAATTTTCAATCCATACAGTACGTGATAAGCAAACATAGGGAATTACTGAACTTCGTATAATAATAGTTTTAAAAGTTTAAATAAAGCTTCATTCAGCCTTCACCTGGAGGGGTGAATCAGACCACCATTATGGGTGATTCGGTCCTTTTATTTAAATTCTTCTTTTTACGTATAAATTCAATTTTTATATTTTTATTTTTACTTAATATTATAATTGTTTATCATATTAGATTTTGTAATAAGTAATAAAAATGTCAATATGATACAAAAATAAGAATAAAAAAATTGTTGGTGGGTTCGATTCACCCCTCTCCAGTCAAAAATTTTGACACTTTTTGGAATTTGTTAAAATGTCTTATAAATTTTATTTTTTTCTTAATTCACTTATAAATTAAATATTAATATATTTAAAATTAATTATACGTAATAAAAAATGTCAATAATAACATAAAATACAAAAAAACGATGGTGGGTCCGATTCACCCATCATTAATTTTACGGCAGGTTGAATCAGACCAAATTAAGGCGTCAGTGATTGAGCCCAAACTAGTACGGTTTGGAACAAAAAAATTTACTTTGCCCATTTAAACTAGCATACTCGAGTGTATTACACTGAAAAAAATAATTAAAAGCCATCCACAAAGTTAAAAAAACTCAATTTTTTAAAGTTATAAACATTGAAAGCCATTTTTATACCCTAATTTATTATATTTAAAAATATAAATATTTTCTAGAATTAAAGATGATCTAAATAAAACTTGTAGTACTACCGCGTGGCTATTAAATGAGCGAAAATTTTTTTTTTTTTTTTTTTTATTTTTTATTTTATTTAGAGTGGACCGAATCACCCCTCTAAAAAAGTGGCCCGGTCACCCCACCCGACGCTATATATATATATATAATATATATATATATTATTATTAATATAAATATATATATATATATATATATATATATATATATATATATATATATATATAT
>JABUQX010083369.1:0-2500 GCA_015478945.1 Trachelipus rathkii | reverse complement strand
AGGTTAGTTTACCCAAAAATTAATGTATTTACCCTAAAATTATTAAATAATGATACATTAATTATTGATTTTCGCTCCTGGAGTCAACCACTTATTAATAGCCACATATATATATATATAGTATAATATATATATATATATATATATATATATATATATTATAATTATATATATATATATAAATATATATATTATTATATATATATATTATATATATTATATTATTATATATATATAGCGCATCCAAAAGTGAACCTTGCTAGATTTTTCAAGATGGTGGGGAATAACCTGGTCATAAGGCTGGTATCATTTCAATAAAGTACTTCAATTCAACACTTACAAATGAGACATTGTAGCATAAAAAAACTTTGATATTTTTTGGTCAAGAATTTCTTTTTGTGTAGAGTTTTTGATGTGTCAGATACAGATAACCATGTTTTCATTGTCGAATGTCTTGCAACCATCAAAAAAGTAGGTGAGGTCAATCCCTTTCTTCTACATCTGTAAGATCCATACTTTCAACGGTTGTATTAGCACTTGATTCACTAAATTTGCCAGAATATGACAAGCGCTTGCAACATTTTTTCAGATGCACTTTTATTCTTTCAATTTTATTGTTAATTTCATCACTGCAATATTTACATTTTACTTTGCTGGTGCCTTTTACATTCAGAACTTCAGTCCTTTCATTTCCTAGTTTTCTTCCGGATCCAAGAGTCCTTGGCATTATTGTTATAATCAAACTTATATTAACTTAGCAAAATTTAAAACAAACAATTATATTAATATGAAATTGCTGCTATTGCTGAAAAAGAAAGGAAAATTGAAAAAAAAAAATTTCTATGCAACGACTGAAAAACAATATTGACTCAAAGTTTGACTTTTGTCACTGCAAACTTGTTTTTTCACGACGTTTGTATTCCTATAGCTCATAACAAGGAATAGATAGATGCTTTACAGTTACATATTCTGATTCACTGGAAAAAGTTGTCCCACTGAATGAATTCTCAGGTCCATAGCTCTACAAAATTTTTCACAAATCAAGGTCAAAATTGCGAAAAGTGATATGCGACTTCCAAGTGAAAATGACTACCGGTACCTTTGCTCTAACAATCGGACAAAAGCATCGATAGGGCATATCCCTATAGAAATACCAAATTATCCATTTAAAAATTTTTAAAAATGGGAATTCTTTTAAATTTTTCTTAAAAACCTATTGCTATAAAAATGTATGCAAACAGTACAAAATTTTTTTTTTAATATTTTTTGGATATCATTTGTAAATTATTTAAATGTTTATAGTTTTATTATATTTACTTGAAAATTATGCAATGGAACCCTACAATTACCCCGAGGCCTAACCTATATGGATTGTCAAATCTTATCAATTATGTGCGAGTGAGTTTCACCATATCGATTGCATGGATTTGAACACATTTCATATTTGATTTAAAGTCAAAATAAAACTTGTAATAAAAAAGCTTTCACACCTTTAAAAATATAAAAAAACAAGTCTTTTAATTATTTATTTAAATCTATGTAACCAAACGTAACTTAACAACCTAACCAAACTTATATTAGTGTATTATTTATTTCACTTTCCATTATTTTAATAAACAAATTCATAACTAAATATACTCTAATAAACTTTAATTATAGAAAAAAAAAAAGTTCAAACTCTTTTCCATATGTGAGTTGTTGTACATGTAAGTTTGATAACCAAAAATTATGAAAGAAATTTGACCTAGGCTACATTAGTCCAACCTAACATATATGGATTGTTGATGCCATAGACCTAAACCTAACTTAGATGATCTATGTTGATCTAAACGTAGGCCTAACCTAGATTGTTTAAATATACGGTTTATATAATATATATATATATATATATATATATATATATATATATATATATATATATATATATATATATATATATATATATTATATATATATATATATTTCATAGTATTATTTTTATTTAACTTCCATATAAAAAAAAATTTTATATTTTTTTTTTAATTCCCTTTTATTTATTTTTTTAATGTTGTGTCGACGATTTTCCCTGTCGAAAATTTGGGCTAGTTCCCTATTAGTTAATTAAAATTTTATAATGAAATTGATATATCAATAATTGAAAAAGAGCATCAATAATGTTATCCCTATAAAAACAAAATTAGCCATTTAAAATTTTTTAAATGTTATTTTTTAATTTCTTCTTTAAAATATATATATATATAGCTACATAAATGAAAATCATCACTCTCCTTAGGAAAAAAAGTTACAGCCTCTCAGTTATTAAAATTTCCATAGGATTGTTATAAAAAACAAAAAATAAATAAAAATCACAGGATATAGCTACTCTAAAAAAAATAATAATGAAGCTTAAAAAACGAAAATGATTTAACTCTTTAGGAAAAAAAGTTAGAGCCTCTCAACAGGCTTTCTTATAAAAAAAAAATTTAGCAAGCATCGTGCTCGTTTTAGGGCCATCCTACTT
>JABUQX010083368.1:22500-56400 GCA_015478945.1 Trachelipus rathkii | reverse complement strand
AATAACCAACAAAAACCAAAACTAAGTTTTTATATCCTATATTAAAGAGATAACTATAAAAGAGTTATAATGACTATGGCATATATTTAAACACGCAAGCATATATAAAGTAAAAAGATGTTCACACTTTTATATATATAATTGTTAAACAAAAAATGCGTAAATACTCGAAAAAAACAGAGTATAAAGCATAATATAAAATTATCAGGTTAATAAATGGAGTGAAGGGTTAAGTAATACTTAAAGGGGTAGAGGAGTGGGAGGAGTTCAATGGGGGGTTTAATTGTTTAATGTAAAGGGATTCCAAAATTTTACGGTCAGAATCAGAAGTAGCTGAATGCAAAATGTTAAAATCAGAAGAAGCGGATGGGGGTGACCAGAGTTGTGTATTGTGATGGAGTAAGTGGTAAGTGTGGGGAGGTTGGTGCGAAATGATACACCTATGTTTTTATGTATTCTCAGTTTATATTATGAAGGCCTGGTATTGCGCCCTATTATAGCAGGCCTATTACAATGCTGCACATTAAAAATATAAAACAAACTGAGCGATTTCAACAACGATAGGCGAGCATCAACTAATAATAATATATATTATATATATAGATATATATATATATATATATATATACTATAATATATAATAAATATATTATACTAATATTATATATATAATATAAATAATATATATACCTAATAAAAAGTTCATTAAACTAAATATATATATATATAATATATCCCTATTAACTTATATATATATATATAATATATAATATGATATATATATATATACTATATACTATTAATATATATATATATATATTATATATATATATCATATAAAGACAAAGTTACTTAACGCGCCACACGGCCAACGGCGAGGTCGCGCACAAAAAAAAAATTCATGATGAAATGAAATGAGGGGTGAAATGAAATTTTTTTTCCGATGCTTCCTAGCCGGCTGAAATGATGTTAGGTTAGATTGAGCGCTTAGCGTTGGGGCGGGGTAGCGCTCAGGTCAGCCCGTCAGCGTCAGGCTCAGGTCAGGTCAGGCTAACCCCTCGAAAAAAAAGTTCAGTACACGCTAGAGCCCATCTTATTTATATTATCATAGAGAGCCTAACCTGGTGCCTAATTTTTTTTTTTTGAATCCAGCACCTCCCGTTCCGTTAGCCGTCAAGTAACTTTTACTTTATATATATATATATATAGACTATATATATATATATATATATATAATAATATATATAATATATATATATATAATATATACTATATATATATATATAATACATATATATATATGTGCGTACATATATTATGTTCAGTATAAAAATCCCGTACGAAACGGCAAGGAAATAAATTAATAAATTAAGATTTTCTGTCCAGCCCCAACTGTAGTGTGTTGTTGCTTTTGTTTGACAGCAAAATGATGTCAAAGGCTTTTACGCATTTCTCTTTTATCTAGCTGAAGCCAATGAATATTTCATTTGTCCCCGCCCTCTGCAAACATATAATACCTATATATATATAATTATACTATATTATAGATATATAATACGTATATATATATTAACTAAGATTAATTATATATCATATATATATATTATTATATAATTTATAATATTTAAATTAATATATATATATATATATAATATATATATATATATATATATATATATATATATTAATAGATAATATATATATATATATATATAATATATAAATATATATATATATATACTATTACTATATATATTACTAATTATATATATATATATATAATATATATATATATATATATATATATATATATTATATATGATATATATATGTGTGTGTGGTGGTGTGTGTGTGCGTGTGTGTGTGTGTGTGTCTGAAGAGAAGAATGAGAATGAGAAAATAAAATGGAATAGAGCAGAGAAGCACTAAAATTTTGAGAGAGAGAGAGAGAGAGAGAGAGAGAGAGAGACGAGAGAGAGAGAGAGAGAGAGAGAGAGAGAGAGAGCAGGAGCAGGAGAGAGAGGAGCTCTAAAGATTTGCATAAAATTACGATTCCTTTAATAGTTAATTTCATTAGCAAACAAAAATCTGTTAAAACTTGAAATTAAAAACCTTAGATTGAAAATGTTTCGCTGATAAAAATTTTAAAAAAATATTTTTTTTTTGCATCGCATAAATTTCTTTTTAAAATACTTCGAGAACAAAGACATTCTAAAATTTATGCATACGTTTATATGTAGAGCGACTTTTGACGCACGAACGCTAGGTCAACCCTTGTGGGTCATCATCATTCCTTCCCGGGGGTGTTCAAACACCGTTCTAGAGGGTTTGAAACTCTCAAAATCGTGCTTCCATGGGTTCATATATATGTGGAAAGACACCTCATATGCCAATATATATATATATATATATATATATTATATAAATATATATATAATATATATACTATATATATATTATAGTATATATATTATAGATAATATATCATATATATAATATAGTATATATATATTATATATTATATATATATATATTTTTCTATTACTCACTAAATTAGTAGGAACCAAACTTAGCCTCCTTTTCGACCGGGTCATTCAAAATGTGCGACATAGCTCTAGGTTCAATTTTAGGAGTTTCAATAGAATTTCCGACGAGACAAACCATCAAAGTGTGAAGTTTGGGAACGATTTTTATTACTTCAACTAAATTAGTTTAGTGATGTTCAGAAGTTTGAAATAAAAAATATTTATCAATATTATCATAAACCAAAATGCATTCAGGCCACTATGCTCACACAACCACCCAGCCATCCATATATATATATCATATATATATATATATAATTATAATATATATATATATATATACTATATAATATATATATTATTATATATAATATATTATATATATATATATATATATATACACACACATCATATATAATATATATATATATATATATATGAAGAGAAGAAAACAAATCTTCCTTTCATTCATCGCGCTTAATCTTAAAAGGATTCGAAAGCCACAGTGCCAAAGTGCCGAAGACAACAAGAGAGCATCTCAGAATGCCAGGGGTTTTTTTTTATTATATTTGTACTGTATTTCTTCTTCTTATTATTAGTTATTATTTAATTTAAAGACTCTTTTTAGCCTTGAGAACTTCTATATGATAAAAATCGAAGCCTTATATATATATATATAATATCATTATATATATATATATATATATATATATAGGATATATAAGTTATATAATATATATATATATTTATATATTATATATTATATATATAATATATTATATATATATATTATATAATATATATTATAATCTTATATATATATTAATATATATATATATATATTATATAGTATATAATATTAAATATATATATATATATAATATATATATTTAATATTATTTATTTTTTTATATATATATATTATATATATATATATATTATATATATATATATAATATATATATATTATATATATACTATATATATATATATAAATAAATATATATATAGTATATATACTTATTATAATAATATATATATATATATTATAATATTATATAATATAGATTTTTATATATATACTATATACTAATATTATATATATTATATATATTATATATATCCTTACTAGAGTAAGATTTTAATAGAAATTATTTCAAGTATAGAAATGATAAAAAAATTATGTCAATTACCTGATTCAGTAATGATTGAAGGTTGCTAGGTGATTCTCTTGATGTGCTGCTTGAGGTTGCCGAGGTTTGCCATGTGCCCCTTAATTGGCAGTCTTGGGCAGTCAGAGCTTGCAGTTTAAAATCTACGTGTTTCTTTCCCTTGACTTCAACATGAAGTTGTTATTCTGGTGAGGTCATGGGTTCTTCGTCTATTCCATCTGAGGTTCAGCTGCACTGGAGTGAAATCTTGATGACGTCAGAAAATTCAAGGTCTTAAGATACCACGACGACGTATAAAATTTAGGTAAAAATATTACTAATTATCATCACAATGTGTCTGTATTGAAAATCTAGAAAATAATAGAAAATTTTAAAATCTTAATTATGAAATTTTTGAGTTAGCGGACAGGAGTTAAATAGTAACGGAAGTTAATTTTTAGTCCGATAATGATTTTCAAAGTTTACTCAAAAAACTTTAATCGGTAACGAAAAAGCTATCTTCGTCACTTAACGGATTTAACGGTTTGGCTCTTAGTTTTGCACATTACTTTGTGTATCGTAAAAACATTTGTTGGCTCAGTACTAGTACTTGAGAGAGTGTTCATAGATGGCAGAAGGGAATTTTGATGCCAGTGCATATAATATCCTAGGATTTACTCCTATATATGCATGTTTGTCGATTCTTTTCAAAAGAACGAATCATTGTACTTGGATCTGGAATGTAGTTAAAATGATTTGAGTTATTTACGAGAGATGGTAATTAACGACCAAAGGACCAATCCGTACACCCGAAAATAAGAACTTGCTCTTTAACCGTTGTGAAGATATTCGCTTCTCTTGAGAATTTACAAAACTTTTCTGTAAAAGTAGATACTGTAAACAAATAGATTTGCGCTGAGTGACTGAAGTGTGAAACTTATTTCTGAAAGGACTAGATTGTCTTTTACGTAAGTGGCACACAACGGTCATCCTGCTGTACTCATGGGTCTTATTCAAAAAGTAAGGATATTTTATTATTTTTTTTTTTTTTTTTTTTTTTTTTTTTTTTTGCTAAGAAACTTCCTCTTCTGTTTCAATTTAAGCAAATTCTTTGCTTATTTTACTCTTCATCTTTTATGTCTTCCATTCTGACATTTTAATTATCTTATATCATCACTTATCTCTATCTCTTTGCCTTTCAATTAACTTTGAATTTTTCATCCTCTCTCTCTAGCCAAAATTTCTCTCTCTCTCTCTCTCTCTCTCTCTCTCTCTCTCTCTCTCTCTCTCTCTCTGCTGCCAAATTCTATAAATGTCTCTCTCTCTCTCTCTCTACTCTCTCTCTCTCTTCTCTCTCTCTCCTCTCTCCTCTCTCTTAATATCTCATTTACTCTCTCTTTTTTTCCCCTCTCACAACTTCATTTTTCTACTCTATTTAAAAAAGGAGCATTTTTCCATAGCTGGGAAAGTAGCTGTTTCCTTAGACGGAAAATGACGGGAGATTGTAATTAAGATTTTTATTTTTTATTTTTATTATAATTATTTTTTCCTTTTACCTGATGAAGGCAAACTCAAAATTATGGAATGTAATTTAAAGTTTATATAACTTTAAAATTATATATATATATATATATATATATATTAATATATATTATATATTATATATAATATATATATATATATATATATATTATACTAATATTATTATATATATAATATATATAAAGAAATAATATTATAATATATAATATATATATATATATATATATATATTTATGTAAAGTTTATATAACTGGTTAAGATATATATATATATATATATATATATATTAATATATTACTAAATATATATTATAGTTATACTATTATATATAATATAATATATATATATATATTATTATATATATTATATATAATATATAATATATATGGTAATGAAAAAACGAGCCGTCGCCTCTCTGGGATTTGAACCTGGCTCTAATGCAAGCGAAATCGATACCATCGTCGCCCCCCCCCACTAACAACTATAAAAATAAATAAATAAATAAATAAATGAAAAAAACTATAGCTTGCTGTCCAGTGTCAGAGCACAGAAATATGCCCCTGAAATTTCGGGCGAAGGGTTTAGGTGCAAGGATAAAATTGAAAGGAAAAAGTGCTGTTTATAAAACAAAGTGGAATAAAATAAAAAAGAAAAATAATGCCTTTGGAAATTATTCAAGAAAGAAGGAATATGCACCAGAACGTGAGGAAATCAAACACCACCGTCGAAACTGTCTCCTCCCAGGCGAATGAAGTTTGGAGAAAAATAGGTGAGAGGTTATCATTTGGAAGACATCCTGAAGGGAAATAAGATTTGTTACCAAATTAAAACAGATAGTAAAAAATATAGAAACTCATAAATGTGACTAAGGTATTAAGATGTTGTGGGTATTGCCAGTTAAAGAAACAGGTGATGGCTAAAAGGCCATACCCTTAATTTGCCTAACAGGACACCGTCATTGAAGAGTACCATAAAGACATACTCTTAAAAACACTCCATGGCACAGTGCCAGCGAGATCAAAAGCACGCGTGGCAGATAATTTCAAGTTCACTTGTGTAGTATGGTTCTATCATATATATTATATATATATATATATATATATATATATAATATTATATATATATATTATATATATATATATACTTATAATTATTATTCAACATAAATTAAATATATATATATATATATATAATACTTATAGTATGGAAGAGGCAATTCTGCTAATGGCAGGAGTGGTAGACTTATTTTTTTTTTCTTCTTCCTCCACTTCATAGGTTAGTAGTTGATGGTGTTTTTTGATAATTCCTCGCTATTAGTTTAATTTATATGTTGCGGAGTCTAAGTATCTACAGGTGTTCGGAATTTCACCTCTCTCATGTTGAAAACCGCCCTTCGCCACCAGGACCTATATATGGTACGCCTTTGGTAACTTACGAAAGCTAATGAACCCACCGGACACAAGTGTTATACCCTTTCTGTTTAATTGGTAAGGTCTCAATACAATGTTAGTTTTTGGTATTGTTAAATTTGCTTCAATTGTTTAATACCAAACGAGTCGCCGGACATAAAGCTTACGCGCAATAATATTTTTACAATTTTATTATGCATAACACATCTCGCTGAACTCAAAAACTCATTTCATAAAATTCAATTGAAAATAATGGAAATAATGATAAAATTAAAAAAAAAAAATTGTGAAGAAAAAACAAAAAAAACAAAAACAAAAACATAAAAGCCAAAACAATAAAACAAACAAATGCTGATTTTCTGTGCCAAAAAAAATTTTTTTTGCATACACTTATATTATATATTTTAAATTTTTGTATTTAGAAATAATATTTTATACTGAATATCTGCGAAATATACATTTATATATAATTATATATTATAATATATAAATAATATATATAGTATATGATATAGTATATATATATATATATATATAATATATTATATAATAATATACCTATATATATATATATATATAGACTATATATATATATATAATATATATATATATATATATATATATATAATATATCATGTTCTCCTGCAAAGCAATACTAAACATTGGTTAAGGGTGTCTGTGAGAAAGAGAAACCGTTGTGCCTTTGATATATCCTGAATATCAATGCAAATATATATATATATATATTATATATATAATATATATATATATATATATATATATATATATATAATATATATATATATATAATATACATATTATATATATATATATGTAATGTAGTGCTAACAATATAATATTATCATAAATATTGTAGGTAAAGGACCTCTTTTAAATATTTATGAGGTAAGAGGGCCTCTTTTCTAAAATATTGATGAGGTAGGAGGACCTCTCTTAAATATTAGTGAGAAGGAGGACCTTTCTTTTAACAACCTTATAGCTCATTTCTATATCAAATGTTTTCGGAGAAATGCTGCTTTTCAATTAAAGTTCTTATTATCGTAATTTCACAATCAAAAATAGGCACTAAAATAAATGTTAATTACTAGTGAATATAATATTCTATAGTATTTTTATATCAGTATTTTATATTATATTATTTAAATAACTTGATTTTGGCAAGACACAAGTATAAACTTGATTTTGGCCCGCTATATTTTGTGACATCTCTCCTCTCCTCTTCTCTCTCTCTCTCTCTCTCTGCCTCTCTCTACTCTTACCTCCCTCTCATACCTCTCTACTCTCAGAGGAAATATTAACGGACCTTCCAAGATCAACGAGACGTCGTATGTATATAAAAAAGGTAAATATATTATTGAGGTCGTAATTGTAGGTCAGCCCCGACTCATTTGAATGTTAAGCCGCAATGCTAAATCTTAATAAAATAACCAAAAATAAAGTTGTTTTTACTCTCCCCACTATAAAAATTAATTATAAAAAGAGTTCTAACGACTTATATGGCTGGTTTATTAGCCTGACAGTTACCAATCAAAGAAGTAATCAAAGCTTCCTTTTCGTGAAGAAGGCGGCCTTCAACTGGGGCGAAAAGGTGGAATCCCGTAGTATCCTGTAAATACTTTGAAGCACCTCAAGCTCTCAATTCGTTTAATACGAAGCCTAATTACGCAGAGTTATCAAAGAACAACCATCAGCCTACTACCTGTGCAGTGGACAAGCGAACAGCAAAAGCAGTTAACTACAAGCCCCGTCTACTAAAACCAACAAAATCCGTGCCAGTGGAGGAAGAAGAAGAGATAACTCCCAACACTCCTGCCATTACAGAATTGGCCTCTTCTTACGTATAACTATATATATACTAATATATATAATATATATAATATAATATATATATATATATATACTAATAATATATCTATATAATATAAAATAATATTATATACATTATATTTAATATATATAATAATAATAATATAATAATAATAATAAAAATAAAAATGAAAAACTCACCCAATTCCACGTCTAACGCCAAATCTCTGAGGTCTAGCAGCAAACCGAGGACCTGAAGAGGAGGCGAGATAAATACAGCAGGAAAAACACAATACTATATATATATAATAAAATATATATATAGTAATATAATATATAAATATATAAGGATATATATATATAATATATATATATATATTTATATATATATATATTTAATAAATATATATATATATAATATATACTAAATATATATATCTATATATATACTATATATATAAATATAATATATATATATTATATATATATAATAATATCAATAGTATATATAATATCACTATATATATATCATATAGATATTATATTAGATTTGATGTAAGTATATAATTACTATGCAAAGGAGAAATTTTCACTTTTAGCTCAGGAGCGGCACTTAACCAATGTTGAGAATTGCGTTTTAGGAGAGCCTGAGACATCGAAATTTCAACCGATATCCTCAAGACCTCAACACATATTCGGAAAGTAATTTCCTTTCTTGGAATCTTGAGTCTCTCTTAGAGTTCTCAAACCTCTTATCCCTGTAACAACTATCGCTAGCTCAGCAATTATTTTTTCTTTTAGTTCCAATTTATTATTATTATTATTATTATTATTTTATTATTATTTTATTATCTATTATTATTATTATTATTATTATTATTATTATTATTATTATCTATTCATTATTATTATAACTTTCTCTCCCAGTGTCATGAATGTCATTGGTCAGTGCATTGGTAATAATTGCCGTAACCAACACACTTCTTCCCTTATTTGTCTTGTAAATGTGCTTACTAGTTTGTTATTTGATATTATGATCAATATGAAGGTGTAAGTTCTTAGGAATTTATTTGTGATGTGTCTTGTATTTGTGTTGATAAATTATAAAATATTTAATGCTTTATCTTAATTTTACATGTTTAGCTATTCATGCCTGTTTAGAGCATGAACTCAGGGAGTGGCTTCGGGGAGAATTTCGCCCATACCTTTAGCACAATACTAATCATAATAAAAAATAAAAAAAAAATAAAATAAATATAATAAAAAAATAAATTTAAAATATCTAAAATTAAACATGTGAAATAAATATGAAAAGAAAATTCTTTTAAATTTGATATAGGAAAGGTTGATCGTCATTAAGTATATCAAAACACTGATTTAACATTTATATTATGCAAAAAGATATTATTTAAACATTAATTTACATAAAAAATAACTTTATTATACGTTCATATATACTTTATGCTGAAACTCTTGACAAATATCGCACTTGCCTATTCATAACTATCATGATTTGAATCGAAAATTCACACTCAAAATTCGAATGAATAAATAAATACAAAACTCTTCCTAAAAGTGCTGTGGTGTGTGTGGTGTTGGGTGGGTGTGTGGCTGTGTGGTGTATACTGAAATATACAAATAATATAAATATGAATGATGAGTAGTGAATGCCCCACAACAAAGCTAATTTTTTTAAATCCTATGCGTTTTTTGTTTTGCTTTTTGTTTAATTCAAAAAAAAACATTTTTGGTTTTTTTCTTTAGAGTTTGGGTTTTAAAATTGTATTCATTATTTTCATCATTTTCTATTCAAGAATTATTCATTTTGTATAAGCAGATTTTAGAATGGTCGGCTTCATCTGCCTTTTAGTGTTTGAATTTCATGATACGTTGGAAAAAAAATTTATTTTCCAAAATATTTTTTTTTTCAGATTTGAACGTGTAGTCAGTAGATTTTTTTGTGGCGCGTGAGTCGTAGCACCAATTTTAAATTTTAGTGCAGATGTGAAAATTTATTTTTCCGATTTACTTTTTATGATGTTTGATTTCACTAAAATTGCCGACAGAAATTAAAATTTAAAAAACCCATTTAAACGTTTTTGTTTCTTGTGCAAAAATAAACACGTTTGCAAAAAAACAAAGAAATTAAAAAATTCGGCTTGCATTCTACTAGAATATGACTAACCATTAACATTCAAGTTAATGTACAAGAGTATATATAATTTCTGCTTCTACAAAGAATCTAGAATCCGAGAACCGTTTGCCACTGCAAAAATTTTGTGCCGAGCCATAGTCTGGATATACATATTTTTTTTTGAGTAAATCCGACATCCGATCCGCCAGTCGGAGATAATATGTGTAACTAGCTTAATTCTATATATTTCTAAAACATTTTCATAAGAATCGGCAGGCACAATGACAGTAAAACAATAGAACAAATTTTCAATTTAAAGCCTTTATTTAGTAAACATGCAGATGATGTATAGTTTTTCTTTTTCCAATAGAGCCACCTAAAAATATCCGCTCAAAAATGGATAGATGCCAAATGGTTATAAGTATAAGGAAATATGATTTTAAAACGAGTTTTGTAATTTGCTACCATTGTTATTATCATAATTAAGGACTTGAATGGATTTATAATTAAAAGGTATTGGATTATATTTTTAATTTCTTTCTATCTTCATTAAAAATTATTTTAATTTCAACTGTTAAATCGTACAAAACGTTTTCGTAGTCTAGAGTAGACCTATAATGTCAAAAATTTCTTCTGTAACAAGATCGTAAAACACCCTGTTATTGAAAGTGAACTTCATGCCAGAATTAAAAAAGTAGAAAAACAATAAATGAGAATATTTATTTCCCACTGAAAATTCGACTCCAGTAATAAATAATAGTACAAAATTATCAACTTCGCTAATGGAGTAATATTTTAATGTGTTGTAAGTAAAAGAACTAGCGATGCAATTTAAATATGGAAATGATTTTTAATCGTTAATTGCAAGATAGTAGATAGAGCTTGTATCGCTACAACTATATTATTCCATGAATCTACAGAGAGTTGTAGGGCAGAACTCCAATAGGAAGACACCAAAAATCCAAGGGAGTTGAGAGAGAAGAGAGAGAATCCTTTGAATAATCTTGAACTTACAGAGAGTTAGAAGAAGGAGCAAAAAATCATAGAGGATTGAGATCTTACAAGAGTTGGAGGGCAGAAGTGCTAATAAATATAAGAATCTGAGAGGTTGGAGGTGCAGAGAGCTTCATACAGAATACAGACTCTTAAGAAGAATTGTTAGAGGGCAGAATGACTCTATCAGAAAAATATTGTGAAATCACAGAGAGTTAATGTAGGGATGAGGATTCAGAAGATCATCATGGGAACGATGAAGGAAACTTTATTTTAATTTATAAATAGTTTTTCATATTTAAAAGGACGGGAATTAACACTATCTTCATGTAACCACGTTGTGACAATAGTAAATTTACATTCCTGATTAAGAATAAAAAACCATAGCACAAATTTCATTGCGCCAAACGCTGGAGACTAGAAAAGTCATTTTCGGTGCAATGGTTTCCGATGCCAGTTCTCGAGCTAAACACTCTCAGGGTAAGGGTTTGCCCTTTCCAGTAGAACTACATCTTATTAGGCTCAAAACTCGTATCTGCCAGAAACTTCGGGTCTTGCTTCTAGGCGAATTTCCAACGTGGTCAGGAGTAATACAAGCCAAAAGGAAAGGACGGGTTGCTGCCAAATCGGATAGAAACAAGCGCTGTTAATTCCTTAAACGGTTTGACGCTGCCGAAACAATTTCTTTTGAGCGGCAAATCATTTAACGACTTCACATTCCATTCTAATCAAATCACTATTTAATTTTTCATTATTACCAAAGAGAACCGATTAAAAAATTATTAAATCTCTAACATAAACTCTTATTATTAAAAATATTGACGGAAAGACATAATATAAATATAAGATTCTTTGATGCTGCTTCCAAACTTTTTAATCTTGTTTTAATTAATTTTATATTTTGATTTTTAAATTTCGAATGTTCAACTTAAATTAACGCGGTATTTTATCTGAGTTATGATTAGAATTTTACGTTTTTGCATCCAATCTCCTTTCTTCTATTTTCAGACTAGAACTATTTGGGAGCTTTCTGAATTACTCTCCCAATCTCTTTTCTGGTTCTTCTCGTTTATTCTTTCCAGCTGTTTCAGTGTGTTCGATTCCAACGACGGTCAGAAGTCTCAGAACATTTATCATTAAAAAAAAATAATACAACCAAATTCAAATTAAAATTTAAAAATTTATTTGTAATTAATGAATTATACTTTTGGTTAAAAAAAAATAAATAAAATCTTACAATTTAGAAGTTTCACAAGGAGTAATTTTCTAGTTTTATTGGTTAGGTACGTTGGAATTTTTTTAAAGCTAATAATGAAAAAAGATTTTAAAGTGAATTTAAGTAAAGTTTTTCAATTCTTAAACGAAAATACAGCTGGCCGAGGACGGATCTGAAAAAGAGTCAGAACTTTTGATAAATGACAAGTTTCGGCCTGGTCCTGGGCGGAGTAGAATCCTTTAAAGCTTATTACAATTTTGAAAATTTATTTTTTTTGAATAAAATATTTTATTTGGGACTTTCTAAGTTCTAAGGTTCTCTCTCTCTCTCCTCTCTCTCTCTTCTCCTCTCTCTCTCTCTCTCTCTCTCTCTCTCGTCTCTGCTTCTCTCTCTCTCTTTCCTCTCTCTCTTCTCTCTCTCTCTATATTATATATTATATATATATTATTATTATTATATATATATATATATTTATATTTATTATATATTATATATAATATATATAATATATATATATTATATAATATTATATATCATATATATATATATTAATATTACTATATATATTTAATATATATTATATTATATAATTTATATATATATATATATATAATATATATATATATATTATATATATATAATTATATATATAATAATATATATATAATATATATATATATAATATATTATATATATATATATAATATATATTAGGTACTTTATGATTTGCCAACCACAATAAAAAAGAGTAGATGTAAGTTGGTAGCGATTCGTATTATGCAAAGAACTGCCTTTAGGTTTTTTCTATTTAAAATTCAATTTATTTATTTTTATTTTTTATCTGTTTCGCAAAGTTAAAAAGTTTAAAATATTAATTTCAATGGATTGAAAAAACCATTTAATATAAAGAATTTATGTAATGAAGATTATTTTCTATATTCGTATATCAGTTTCTAGTAATATTGTTTCAAATAAATTATGTTTTGAATAAATTAACACTATTGTTTGGCAAGTACGTTCAATGTTTTGTGTCATGAGCTGTTTTCTTGGCTAAAATATTTTTTTTTAAAGAGCCATAATCCATATCTAAATACTACAACATCTACGGGAAAAGGAATACATTGCTGGATTGCTGGTAAAATTTTATTAGTTGGGGAAATGTAAAAAAAAAAAGGACTTTAAGTAAACCATGCTCCTCAAAATAATTTTGTATTGGAAAGGTTGGTAATAATTTTTATAGCAAAGTTAAAATTAAATTTTTTTATAAAAAGACTACTTTTTTTTTCTTCTTTACACATTTCTTTATTTTCAATTCTTTTATTTTAATTTTTTAGTTTATATATATATATATATATATATATATATATATATATATATTATATATATATATATATATATAATTATATTATATATATATATAAATATATATATATATATATTATATATATATATATATATATATATTATATATATTATATATATATATATATATATATATATAATATATATATTATATGGTCAGATTTTTTTAATGCTTACAGTATGTAGCTAGAGAACGGCAGGTCCTACAGTAAAACAAATTATTTATTTGGAATCAGCCGAAAATTCTAAGGATGGGATTTAACTTTTTTTTTTTTTTTTTTTTTTTTGAAGTAAAAATTTTTTTAACTAAAGGAATCCCTAGGTAAACCGAAAGATGGCAGGAGTCGGGCTCTCGGCTCCCGGTGACGACGGGGGTAATCCCCCCCTCCGGGGATGTCTCCGGAACCCCCGCTCTTTGGGGTCTTTGGGGTCGCGGGGGTTCTCGACCATCCCTCCGGGTATGAAAATCCCTTGTCCCCTCGGCTCGAGCCCCTAAAAAAAATTTCCAAAAAAAACAAAATTATCACCAATATTATATATATTATATATATATATATATTATATATATAATATATATATACTATATTATATATATATATATATTATATAAATATTATATATATATATATTTATATATATATATATGAATTTAGTATATATATAATATTAAATAAATGATTAGATTTGGTGAAGCTTCTAAAAATAAAGAATAGATGTATTTTTTATTTAAAAAGTGGGGGGTGGGGTTTTTTTTTTTTTAAAGAAGGTTTTGTATTTTATTGTAATTATGGACACCATTAAAAATAGATTTTCCAATTTTTTGACGATTTATTTTGATCATGACGTCGGTCTAGATATTGCTTAAGCTTTCTCATTTTCAAAAGCCTATGGTGGAGCACAAAACAAAAAAAAACAATTCGTTTTTTAGATTTTGTTAATATTATGTTATATTATAGTTGAAAATTAAAATAAAGTTCTCTTTTTTTTCATAATACAGAATGTTAAAATCCAATTCACAGGTTTACCAGACTTTCCAATACTAAATTATTTTGTGGAGAGGAGCACAGTTTACTTAAGGTCAATAAAAAAATAAAAAAAAAAAAAAAAAAAAAAAAATCTCCAAAATACAAGTAGCTACAGGAAAAGGAGATACATTTTGGAATCCTGGTAAAATTTTTAGATTTGAAAATTGGTTAAAAAAAAAAAGAAGCCTATTTGAGACCTTTTATACGTTACCGTTAAAAAAATAGACCTTCTATTAAATTTTTTTTTTAGACTGAGAAGAGATACCAAGGGTATACCGCAGCGATGGCAGGAGTCGGGGTCTCGTCGGCCTTCCGGGAAACTTAGGGGTAGGGATAATTCCCCCCTCGTCGGGGAGGGTTCCGGAACCCCGCTCTTTGGTATTTGGTGTGCGCGGGGTTCCTCCGGCCCTCCCTTACGGGTTATGGAAACGTCCTCCCTGTTTCGGGGTCTCTCGGAGCCCCCTACATTGCCGTTGTAATACCTTTACAATAATATATAGTATATATATATTATATATATATTATAATATATATACTGATATATTGTTTTTTTAGCATTTTCCGCACTAAAGTGTTGCCAGGATTCCAACATGTATTCGCTTTCCCTGTAGAATATTGGTAGTTTTCTGAGATATGGATCTGTGGTTTTAGAGGTGGCCTTATAATTATTAGTTATAGTGTATAATTATATTATTTATTATTATGTATTATATATATTATTTTATTATATTTATTATTATTATTATTTTATTGATTATTATTATTATTATTATTATTATATATTATTTTATGATTGATTATTATTATTTTATTTATTATAAACAATATCGAACAAGCAGTTAAAAAAAATTATATAAATGTATTAAATAAATGCAATGTAATAATTTAATGGAGGAGTGTTTGAGAATAAACTTAATATATGGTCTTTTCTTCGTGCTACTAAACCTTTTCCTTTTCGCGAACCATAAGTGCTTGCGAGATTTAAAATATTTGCTGAGATTTCTCAGACACTCACTCCTCTCTCTATATCTTACAAACGATACTTATGATTTACTACAGGACTTTAAAAAAAATTAGTGGTTGGCAAATCAGCCAGAACTACCCGCCATACGTGTGGCCCGTAAGTAAGGTTCGTAATGACTACTAACTAGCTTAACGCCAGGAGACTACACACTACTCTAATTTAACCTTACCCTGAACTCACTATATACGGCTCAATGATATTCACTCATATAATATCTACATCTGACGTCAATATATATTATATATATATATATATTATATATATATATATATTATATATATATATATATATATATATATAATATATATATATATAGTATATTCTATATATTATTATATATATATTATATAATATATATATATATATTATATATAATTTTATATATAATATTTGGTCTGGTTAGTATAACCCCCTTCAATAATTTTGATCGATAATAATATCGATATTTTTATTGATAAAATTTAAATATTATCGATTTTTTATATAATAAAAATCTTTTTATTTATGTTTTTATTACTATGTTAAGGTAAAAATAAAAATAACAAATTCTTTTAAGTATTTATATTAATCAATTATATATTGAAATTTAAAAAAAACTTTTTTTTTCAATAGAAAATAAAATATATTTCTATATTTATTATAGTTTTATGTATTTCTATATATATATATATATATATATATAGTGATATATATTATATATATATATATATTATATTAAACTTGAAAGTGTACATGCTTATCAAAAAATGTATACAAAAAATAGATAACTGTGTATGTGAAAAGAATTTTTTCATCATAAAGCTGACTATTAGAGTCATGCTAAGGAATATATAAATGATACTGATTATACAATTTCAGCTCGCAAAGTGGGGTTTATATTACTAGAATCAGGGTTGTATATATTGATATATATTAATTAATTATATATATATATTAACATATCCTTCTATATTATATTATATATATATTAATATATACCTAACATTAATATTATTATATTATTGATTAGTCAAATTATATATTATATTATTATTATTATATATTACATCGAGTGTATTGACTCTGGTATATATTTAAGATAAGTAATTATGCTAAACATTAACAATATATATATATATTATTATTAGATAATATATATATATATAATATAATATTATATTATATATATATTAATATATATATATTATATATAATAGTATATATATATATTATAGTATATAATATTAATTATATATTATTATATTAATATTATATATATAATATATATTATATATATTTATTATATATCCTATATATAGTAATATATCTATATATATACTATATTATATTAGATGTTATATATATAATATTATTTATATTATATATATTTATTTATATAATATTATAAATCTATATAAGTCCAAAATATAGTTATTTCTTAAATGTCAAAATTATATTTTTATTACATTATATATTATAGATTAGATATCTTGGTTGCGATAATATAAATAAACCGAGGGCATGAAGCTCTTCTCAATCTTAATTATATCTACTACTTAGCGAGGGAACAAAGCTGAGTAATAGTATATATTATAGCATTGTGTGGGGTATTCGTGTTAAATCTATTATACTACCACTTATCGAATATATTATAATTCTCTCTTAAGAGATTGATTATCATGCTAAAGACATATAGTGATTATATATTATTTATCTATACTGAGAATTAAACATATTTATCTATTTTCTTATGTTATGATAATAATATCATTTAAATAGTGATTAATATATGATGAGTAAAAATTTTTAAGATGATTAACATAAAAAATCTAAGTTACATGCAACACAAAAATTAAAAATGAAAATTTAATAATTTAAATATGTTAATTCAAAATTTGTTGCCAAGCACTGTAATTAATTTTGTTATGTAATAATTATAATATAATAAATATACTATACTATATATAATATATATATTACTTAATTATATATAAAACTATAGTCACGTATTGAATTCCTTACTATGTGAAGTGAGAAAACGCATAATAATATAAATTTTGGTCATGTATAGTTATATATCTGTGTAATTACGTTAATATCCATACTTTTAGGTCTGATATTGTCACCTATATTTCTTTTCTTCAAAGAAAGAAAAAATTGTATCCTAGTATCATATATATATATATATATTTATTTATAATATATATATTAATATTATATAAGTAATACTGTATTAATATTAAGTATAATCGTTATAGGTCAAGATAATTAGGAGATATTTGAGGTGCTCATTAATCAATGATTCTTGAGGCGCTTACTGTATATTTATAAGATATAAGACTATTAGATATACTATGAGGAGAGTAGCAGCATTATGAAGCATACAAGGTATAATGATTCTGGGTTGAGGGTAATAATACTATGAGGAGTAAGTTTGAAGGAGTAGGAATGTTTTCTAGTAGAAAGTTGCGATTTTTACAGAGTGGTGGGATAATATACAATTGTCTACAAATTTTTTACAATTATCTGACATACGGAGACCAATTAAATTCTTATCATTAGATAGAGCCGGAACGTGAGTGTGGAGGACTAGTAGTGCATAAGACAGAAAATATAGAATGAAAGCATGCTCACCTTTTATATACTGAAAAGATTCTTTCATGAATATTGTAGGTTATTGTTAAAATTTCCTGCCTGTTGAGGACAGGGAGAGATGTTATATGTAATTGTATATAATATATTTTATATATTATTATATATAATTTGGACCTGTTATGTTTTTAAGGACTTTTATATTAAGTTTATGAAATTATTTTATTTATGTTTTATTATTATTATTAATAACATAATAGTGCTATATTATATATACTAACAAGTAATTTCAGTGAGTGTGATAAATAAACGATGGATTCAAAAGGTTGCGAAAATTGTTAAATAAATTATTTTATTATAATTAATCTATACATTTATATATATCTAAATATAATAAATTGTTATAAATATTAATAGTTAGTTAAGGAAACTTTAAAAACTGTGTGTTTTTAAGACACCTGATATGTCAGAAAATCTATACCATGATGCTATTTGATCACCATACTAGGCTTTACAGATCTAGGAATCCTAACAGTATTGTGAGCGATAGCGAGATAGTTTCTGACGCCTGACTGCATATACGACGAGACGCTCTAAAAGATACAAAATATTGATAAGAGCTTCGCAGATTCACGAATTCCACAGAGTATGGATATGAAATAATCAAGGGAACTGTATTATTTTTTCAATATTATAAAGGTAATGTATTACCAAAAGTATGTACTAATATATACAAGTAAATAATATAATCACCATAATTTAATACTTTGTAGAACTTATACGCCGTGATATGTAAGTATATTATCAAAAAGTAAATATAATATATAATAATAAAATAAATATATGTGGATTATCGAGCGATCGGGAGGACAAGGGTATGAGGACGTTTTTCATAACCCGTTAATAAGTAGGAGGGCTGATAAGGATAACCTCACTACGGGCGGTATACACCTCAGATATCACCAAAGAGCAGGGTGATTATCTCACGGTGAGACCTCATCCTACCGGAGGGTATTGTAGGGAATATAGTCAATATACCTAGATTTATAATGTCGAGATTAAGGAATCGGGATCACCCCCGTAAGGTACGAGCGACGCGAATCTCACTCGATGCTATTGCAGGTGCCACTGTCCTCTCCCCACTTTGGAGGTCATATTATTCCTTTTAGATATATAAAAAAAATAAAATAGATAAATAATATAAAAATATTTATATATAAACTGACTGAATATTACTGAGATTTAATTATAAAATAACTAATACTTGTATTACCTATATATATTTGAATCATGTTTATTTTTCAAGGAACAACTGCAAAAAGATATCATTTAATTTATATAAAGGTTAATATCATAAATAGTACTAGTTTTTTGAAATTCAATATATAACAAAAAATAAAATTCAAAACGAATACGGTATAGTATCGATATATAAAAATTATAATACTAAGGTATCCTTAATATTATATATTTATATATATATTAATATGAAATTTAATAAGTTAGGTTGACTCCGTTATAAATTAGGTTAAGTGTATTAATTTAGGTGAGTTAAGTTGGTTAGTAGTAGGTTAAGTTAGGTTATGTTAGATGTAGGTTAGGTTGTTTTACCAAAAAGTTTAATTATTTACCCTAAAATTATTAATATCTGATACATTAATTATTGATTCTCGCTCCTGGAGTCAACTACTTACTTTTAAATTGCACATATATTAATATATATAATTATAATATATAATTAATATATATATAATATATATATAATATTATTAATAAATAATATATTAATATATATTATATATAATATATATAATATTAATTAATATATATTTTTAATTATATATATTATATTAATATATATATATTAATTAATATAATATATATATATGTAATAAACTGCCTTTTAATAAGGGTATTTGTTATAATCCGATATATTATAATTTAATACATATCAAAATAGTATATAGAATCGATTTTTTATTTCATTATTTCAAGATTCCCTTATTCAATAAGAGAATTTGCAATAAATATTTTTTTTTTTATATACTATAAGGTAATATATACCCATAGTAATTTAAATACGCAAAGTGGTAAATTGTGAAAGAATGTCAAGGGTCTCTCGTCATCTCAAGCGGGGTGACGACGGGGTGGGGACTTTCGTTCTCCACCTATATGTCCCACCGCTCGGCTCTAGCCCTTAAAAAAAATAATATAACAACTAATTAAAGATAATAAATAAATAAAGTCAATGGTGTGGCAACTCTTTCGCTCATTCGTATTGGAGTTTATAGCGTAACAACGTTAATACATAGCAGAAGTATCACGAATGATAGGGTTTTCAGGTTGAGTTTCGTACGCTAGTGATAATGATTTTACACTTTTTTTTAGTGTAAAGTATCCTTTGTATAAGGGTTTTGTATAGTGTCATATTATATTAATATATATATATTATTATATTAATATATTATATTATATATATAATATTATATATAATTATATATAGTATAATATATTAATAATATTAATAATATTTAATAATATGATATAATTTATTATATATATATAATATATATAATATATATTAATATAATAGTTACATAATAATATTAATTTTGTATATATTAATTAATTAATATTATATATATCAGGGGGTATATACAAGGGTATAGGTATAGAGGGTTAGTAAGGAAGGTTCGACTACGCACGTCAAATTATTTTGAGGAGTTTTTTATATTATACTAATAATAAACATATAAGGAATGGTAAAGTATTAAATCACTAAATAAACACGAGTCACTCTATAATAAAAAATGTAAAAATAAAATGATAAATTTTAAACCATAAAATTAAATTTGCAATAGGTATTTGTGTAAAAATAAATTTAAAGTGAAAAACGAGATTATCAATATAATGGTCCAAAATTATCACACTTAATAAAATTTATTTATTATGATATATCTATACTAAACCTCTGTTCACTTGAGATGTAAATTTCTATTACTATTAGCGAGCAGTTAACGCTAATATAATTTCATTTGTAATGAAATACCAAAAATTATATCTAATAGTGACCTAAGGACCTGTCATCCATACCTTCGCTAGAATTGATCGAAAAGATTACGATAATCACTGGAACATTAAATGTTTCGTATCAAAATATCGAATAAATCGTAGATAAAGACCTCTTTGGAATGTGAGAAATGATAAGTTTTGATTATTTCTCGTCTCTCTCATACTGCTCGTCTCTTCATCTCTTCTCGATCATAACTTCCTATCTTCTACTTCTCAATCTAAATCTCTACTAACAGACCTCAATAAATACTACATAAAACACCTCCATACTAACTCTAATCTCTATACTCTCACTCTCTCATTACTACTTAACAATATATAAGTCTAGATAGATATCTAATATCGTGACTAGATATCAATATACTCACATAATATAAATTTACTTTCCATACAAATATATAGCTACACTAAAGATTGAAAATTAGAACAAAACATGAAAAGTAGTATATAAATCCAGGCTCACACTCTCATAGCCTAATCTGCAGTAGCATACTTGCTCTAAGTTAGTACTTTGTAAGTCTAGAGTATATAGTAAGTGAAATTACAATGTTGTACATTAAAATCTCATATATAGAGGACCTCGTCATTTGGATGAGTATACATGTATATACTAGTCAAATTGATAAAATTTATAGCGCTAATACATCTTTTTTAGAGTTAGGTTTTAATGACTACGACACATGTTCCAGAAGTGTAGATATGAGCGGGTAAAATTAGATATAAAATAATATCCCAAAGATGGTGCATCAAAGATAGTTTTCTTCTCTATGTTGTTAATAAAAGCAGGAATATGAAACTGATAAGAGATAATATCATTGAGAAAGCATTTCAGCGGTGTAATAGGTGAATGAGGATAGTTACAATATTAACCGTTGATTTATTGTATAGAAATGATAATACTTATCGCTGATCTTGGTTCTATATACTAAATGTGAAGCGAACGATAAGAAGTGCAGTAGTCAATTTTCCCAGATGATATCTAGTCAATAACAAATGGTGTACTTTCTACGGTTGGAAGACATTAAAGACATATTCACTCTGATAAAGATTAAACATAAGAAGAATGATAAGTATAAGAAAGTGATATATTCGATCCAGGGATTGCAATTTGTACAAAATGTGTTGTCTACGGTGCTAACTCTTTATCTCTATCAATTATAACCATATTTCACTATAAATATCACTATGAGTTACTTTACTTAATATTGTTACATTATTTAATATTAAACTACTACTATTAAATGTATTTATCCCTAATACTTTATACGCTAGAAGTTTCCAAGTTCAAACATTAAAATATGAGTTGTAGTATATAAATTAGTGTATGTTTAACAAGATAATGAATAATTATAGGAATAATGAAATATAGATAATTATGATGGTATTTAAAAGTGTGAATTATAATTGCACTTTATATGGTAATATGATTCTAATTATATTATAAGGTAAATAAACTGAACTTGAATTTGGAACTATTTGGTGATGCTGATAGAAAGGTTAAAATGGATTATTAAAATATTTATACTTAATAAATAACGATAATAATTATAGTACGGATAAATAACTTGAGACCTAATATGCGTCGTACCTTTAATATTATATATAACTTATACGATCACATTTTTTAATCTCTGTTACTATAAATATATACTCACTTTAAATGAGTATAAAAATCTAATTATATATCATTTCAATGACATATAACATAATATATATATACAGGAAATGATGTCAACACAACTAATATTTGATTATTATAGTAATCCTCACACCACGTGAACATAGTTCTCGCTTGCACTTACTCAATCATATCAACTAGAACTCAAATAGACACAAAATATCCTTTATAACTCGAGCAAGCACAAGAGTCTCTGTGATAGATGACTAATATTACGTTTATCAGTGTGAGTGAACTAAAATAACTCAAGTATAATAATGTAACTTGCAGCCTTATATAAACATCTAATGTAACAAGAAATAATATCATTTAAATATCATTTAAAAATGAAAATTAACTATATAATAAGTGAGTACTTTCATCTATTCTCAAATGGGTATGAATTCTTAAAAGAGCTTAGAATATATTGTATTTTATAGTTCAACAGCTCTTAATAAAACTACATCCATCAACGCATCACTGTGAAACACCAAACCTCGACCCTATTTATATATGATATTACACTCTACCAAAAAAGGACAAACAACAAGTGCTTTATTTACTCACAAAAAGAAAATGAAAAGTAGAAAAAAAGACAACTCCACAAAGAATTTAGTAAACTCTCTAAAAGTTTAGTATCATGATAGACCAATAGGCAGGCAGACGTGTACAAAAATTACAAGTTACAACTCACACTACATAGATAACTGGTGTTTAAAGAATGTTGTATTAACTTGCCAATTTTCCTGTGGGCGTCACACTTTACGCAGAATTATGGATAAATATGAGCAAATCCCAATGGATTTTGGCATTGAA
The DNA here is from genome assembly GCA_015478945.1 of Trachelipus rathkii. NCBI lineage: Eukaryota > Metazoa > Arthropoda > Malacostraca > Isopoda > Trachelipodidae > Trachelipus > Trachelipus rathkii. The sequence goes on along the minus strand of JABUQX010083368.1, from coordinate 32,076 downwards.
TCTAAAATTAGAAATATCATAACTGATAATGCTACAAATATGATGTCTGCTTTATCTTTACCATGATTTTCTAAAATAACTACTGCTGACCATGAAGATGTAGACTCTGAAAATAACAATCTGGAGTTTTGAAATAGATTCTAAGTTGCTTGAAGCAGTGATAACCTAACATAATTCCTGCTCTGCTTATACTTTGTAGTTTGTAGTTAGTGAAAGATGGTCTCACAGAAGCAGGACAATTTAGTATAACAATAGGTAAAGTTTCTAAGTTGTATTCTTTTGTGCATAAGTCGACGACAATAACTACAGTCATTGTAGAAGGGGAAACAAATTAGAATCTAGTTGTGCTACTTGCTGGAATTCAGAAGTTAAAATGATCAGATCACTCGGGATCGGTGGTAACACATATATTTTTCTAAAAGAAAATAAATAATGAGTTATTTATTCTGTATTGGCTACCAACGTATGTGACCACTCATGAGCAAATTATATTTATTTTTGAGTGAGATTGACAGTACTAATTAATTTTTTTGTATACTGATTGGCAGATTGTATAATAGAGCTTAATTATCATATTATATTACTAATTTGACTAAATGCATCTGGCATCTATCCGGCATCTATCGATAAACTACATCTCGAAATATATTTCAAATAATATTTTATACATAACTATTCTCAGAAAAAATTTATTATATTTAATTCGTACATTGTCCTTTAAGATAATCATGTTGCTAGAAGTGCACGACATATTATGTTGTTCTAAATTCTGTGTTTATACAACAATATAATAGAATAAATATAAAATCAAATTCTCAAGTGGTCATATAATGATATGCTAGAGGTTTATTAGCGAGGACCATTAGATCTTCATCAGTCAGAGTTTGTGAAGCAGTAGTACCAGCACACTGTCTTACAGTTAATCTTCCTGTTGTTTGGAGTAGACATAGAGTGCATCAATCATTTTCATATATGGCACAAGAGGTAGCACCAATTGAAGTCAAGTTAGATGAGTCAGTGCTTGTCTCGTTTCAGTGAAGCAATTAAAATTGGCGATCTCAGTGGATAATGCAGTAAAGGACACATGTCTCCACTCACCCAAAGACGAAGCACATATCTGGTTCACAGGACAAACTTTCGTAGAGGCTTCAATCTCCCCACACTAACATCCTCTGTTCAGAGATCAATCTCATGAACTTGAAAGCATTAAGGAACCTCACATACTAATCACCATTCTTAATAAAACTTGAAGCATAATGGAACTTTAGAGGGACCTTTTCCAAGTCCACGGTTCCACACCACTTTTTTGTTTCTTTCCTTTGATTGTATGCAATAATGATCTCTTGTCCTATTTGTTGGACTCGGTATGTAAGGAGCTGTCAGGATTTTTTATCCAGAGTTTGGTTATATATTTGGTTGCTTGCTAACACTTAGGCTACATACTTTAGGCATTGATGTATATATTGTTCCTTGACACCTTTTATATATACGTCTCTATATACCATGACATGTAAACTATCAAAACATGTTGGCGTGCTGTATTTCGAACGTATAGCCCGCACTGTAATTGCAATGGCCCATTTACGTATGCCACACTTTACTAGTCAGCACAGGGTGTTCTTAAGGTTTCACTTCTTACTGTGACAATTTGTGAGGTCCAGTAATCATATTCAGGCCTATTCCCTACCTTACGTATATTCCGTACTTATATCATAGAAGAATGCTCAGTATCTTTCACTTACAATCTCATACCAGCTCAACCCACCCGATACAGCTTGTGTTCACACTTATAGCCTACTAGCTTGAATTCCTGTGCGTGGTTGAACTAGATTTCAGAATTATGTTTTGTCTTCCTCTTCTATCTATCTATATATATATATTCAATACTATATATATATATATATATTATCTACTATAATTATATAATATTAATATATCACCATTCCTTCATATCTAAATTATTGGACATTTTTTACTCTAATCTTAAAAAAAAAAGGTATAACTCTTTTAAAAAAACTTCTAATTGTTTCTATACTGAAAATATCCCCTAAAATGGAGAATGACTTAATAGTAAATAAGTAGTACATCGATTACCGTAATTAAAGATATTGATTCGCTAAGCTTTTTTAGTAATTTCTTTCGATGCCTGTAGAGATTTCATATATTTAGTAATTATATCCACTCTTAATTGTTATGAATAGGTATTTTTAGAATAAATTACGGCTCCAAGTTAACTGTCAAACACTCTTAACACATATCTCGTTCGTACTTATATAAGCGTGTGCACCCTAGAGGTTCGACGGGGCCGTAGATCGAAAACGACATTCCAGACAAGATCTGCTGCGGTATTTACTCCTGGCGTGGGTAGGTTCCGATCAGCTGCCCAGCTAACAGTGAGTGGTGACCCAGTCCGACCAACAGTGCCACATTCGTAGCCCCTCGTCGCACGTCGACACTCTTCCGGCAGCTTCCGGGCCCCGCCCCGGACTCCTCTCTGGGTACATCGTCAGTGTAAGGTTCCATCTTCTTAGCCACAGTGGCCCCGGCCTCCCCCCTCACATCACATCCCGCCTTCTTTTTTCTATTCTGCCCACACTCACACTTGTCTCTCTTCACCATTCGTTTAACATGCCATAGCATCCACTTTCTTACGGTGTCCAGTGGTCGGTTTCCCCACACTCGCCACATACTTTTCATATCTACTCTATTATCTAATGTCTATATATTACATCCGTTACTACTCTATAAACGTATATTACTTTATACTACTATATCTACTATTATTCTTATTCTATATTCTATATTCTATATACTATATCTGTAATATTTCTATTTAATTCGTGATGGGAGAATCTGAATTTTTGCCGATGCAACGATACTGAAATTATAAGTAAAATTTTTGCGAAATGCCGATTAATTTGAAAAATATATTTTATTTTTTTTTTTTTTCTCTCTCTTTTCTTTGTCTCTTTCTCTTTTCTCTTTCTTTAGATTATATAATATAATATATATATATATATTATAAAATATGGAAAATATATATATAGAAAATTATATATTAAATATATATATAAAATATATATATATATATAGGGTATAATATATTATTATATATATAGCGCTGTTAGAACCTCCGAAACTTATTTAAGACGAATCAAAATTTTTTGATTGCCTTAAGTCTTTAATAATAGATATAATAATAATAAGAAGAAGGAATGATTAGGATAATAATCTAATGACAATATAAAGATAAGTTTGATCTCAAAGCGAGCTATGGATTGGATGAGGATTAGATAGATTAAGTGGACAGTTCTACAATATATGTATCAAATATTCTAGACCAGGGACTAAATGTGGTTTCCAAGGTTTGCAGATGAATAGCAAATTGGGCTACGCAGTTAGGAATGAAGATGGATGTATAATATATATTAAAAGATAGGGAGGGAGCCTGTTAATCGTTGATGGCACTCAGCAAGTTCAATTCCTTCTTCAACTATAATTTTTCTCCCTCATTTAACCATCGGTTCGGATCGTGCCTCTGTTGCTCGTGGCCATTGAGGCTAGAGACGTGCGTATCGGGGGTGAAAAAATTCTCGTTTCTCCAATTGCAATCTCGAAAATTTTCGCATTCAGCTTAGAAAATCGTTTCAGGGATACTTTTCGACGAAGAAAAGCGGCCTTTCAATCAAACGAGAGTCGTAACTTCTTGGTTCTCGCTACTGGCAAATCTTTTTGGCCTTTTGCCAAAAACATCTCTAGCAACTTCTGGAAATCTCCCTTTCCTCTGAATGGTTCTGCTGTGTTAATTCTCAACTGAAAAGGCAATCTCTTCGGCTTCCTATTTTTCCACTAACTCAACCATAGACGATTCTGGAATTTCCTCTTCTCTCCTTTCCTCTAGAGTGTCTCTACTTTCTTATGCCGTGTGATTTGACATTTGGATCGAGGTGCACAATAGGGCTGAAATCTCTGAGAATATGGTAACACGGTTGGCCCAGATCGGCATTCCCCCCAGTGTTTGAGGAAGTGGGTGCTTCTGTGCTTGATCTCGACCGCCCTCGTTCAAAGCACTATACTCTATGTCTCAATACTAGCACTTTCTCAGTGTTGGAAGCACGCACATGTCCAAACCTATTCCGAAAAAATAAGCCTTAGGAATACGGGGAGACTTGCGTGGGTGGCGGCTTTGACATATCAAAGCAATTTGAAGCATTTGAAAGGGAATAAAACGCGTCACTCCCCTCCTTTGGGTTTCCTCTTTCTCTTGCTTATTAATTATGTCTAGCTTTATTTCAAATCTCTAAATATCGCTGTTGTTGATGGGCCCTCTTCTTCTTTCTTTTTCTGTCAATAGTGGTGTTCCAGGGTTCTGTCTTGTATCTCGCTACTTTATATACTATTTTTTCATTAAATGCATATTCTCACCTGCACATCTAACCCCTATCCACTCAAATACCGATGACTCGATCCTTTTTCTTCAACTCATGTTAGTCTGTCCTCTTTTGACTTGTAGAATTGCCTTCAGTCTGTAATCTTTCCTATTCCTATTCTCGACTGATTCGAATAGATTTTCCGGGTGGGGTCGTCTCAACCTGTGAATTCAATTCTTTAAAAAACCAACTTCTGCAAATCTCCTTCTCTAAAAATGCATTCTAACTTTCCTATCTCTTTCGAGAAAGGTGTAGTCTGTATAAGTATAATCCTGTTCATAACTATGCGATCCTTAAGACGCCATCTATGCGATCTGTACATAACAAAAAATTACAAGACATAGATACACACTCCTGTTATTAGGGGGCCCTCAAAGAGGACGGAGTTCCTGTTTAGACTACGATTTTTTTTTTCTCTTCTCAGTTGCTCATCTGACCAGTGATACAAGGGTCTCATCCGCCTTGTATGGAGTACTGCTCTCATATCTTTGGGGGGGGGCCTCTGGTTTCACCAGCTTTTGGATAGGGTCGAGTTAAGGCCAAAGGGCTATAAAGCTGTTGCTTGTTGGTGGCTTATGTTATTCTATAGGCACCGTTCAGAGGCAAGTGTCGGGGACACCTTATGATTTGTTACACCCACCTTTACGACGCCCTTGGTAGCACGAGGAGTGCTGTATCTGTGTTGATATTGTTAACTCCAGGCTAGTTCGCTGGGGTGCTTCATTCTTTCCCGCACCTCTGTTCTGTGGATTCTCTTCCATCTTCTGTTTTCTGCTGAATTAAATCTCCCTCACTTTAAAGACCGCGGTCTGTGCTCTCTGCGTAATTTGCGCTAGTGGGTGAACTTTTGAGCGTACTGCATTTCCCTCCTTGAATAGGGCTCTGACTGTGAGTGGTGTGACAACTATAAAAAATCCTTAGGTGGGCAGATATGTGGCAAATTGAACTGAATCTCCTATTCCCCATCCAAACCATCATTTTAGATTATCCCAGAAAATCGCACTCTTCAACATTACCTCAGATGGACATATGTCGCACCACACATACTTTTACCTATTCAAACTTCAAATTTAACCTTTAGAATTCTTGCACTCACACACATACAAAATCTACCATTGCTCTCTACAAAGTCACTCATCAGAATTGCAAATCTTTCTATCCCCTCTCATTCTTTCCACACCAACACAACACATTTCACACCACACCACTCATTTTCACCGTTTCCTTCCAACTTTGTTTCCAGTCACAGCGAGCAATCAAATTTGCCCTTTCTGGAAAAATAACAAAAAAAAAAAAATCATACCTCACACACTCTCCTCAACATTTATTCCTCTGTATTCCATGTATCCATACGATTTATCACATTTTCGCCGAACGATAGAAGGGCATTAACGCGATCGAGACTTTCTGACCATGTATTAGCATTCTGGCAAACGATAAAGATATTGGTCAAGTTAAAACAAGTACTCTAATGCAACAACTAACCAAAATCACAATAAAAAGATTACAATTAACTTTAACGAACCAATGACAGGACATTAAAACGTGGAAAATGAGTGATCAGCAATTGTTAAATATATACCCCAAAAACATAGGGAAAATTGAAGGTAAAATTTAACGTAAGAATGCTTAGATACTAGAAATTGAAAGTGAGGTGATGGGATATAAGTATTTAGTCAGGGTTATTAATACAATGATAATGTTGATAAAATGCTGTGTCTCTCAGTTGTTGTCTTAGAGAAGAAAATAGAGTTTGGTATTATATAAACAGAAACAGAAGGCGAACCATTAATTCACATGAGGTAATGTCATATTCATGCATAAATGCAAATTGGGAATATTATATAAGATATATATTATATATTGTTATCATAATATAGTGATCTGATAGTATACAGGATGAAATCTATGGTGCCTTTACTTTATATATATAGATTCCTACTGATGAATTATGCTATATAATAAATTAACGTAAGCTCACTAAGGCCATCTTAATGGCTGTTACTTCAAATGTTTGCAAAGATTGATGCTATGATTAACTCTCTACCTCATAAAATCTGAAAATATATAACAATCTGCTTAATCAATTTTATGTATCTATATGCTAATAATAATACTTAATACTTACTATATATTAATATTTTAATTAGGAAAAATAAAAATAAATCCCACAATGCACACAAATATTCTGTAGTTCATAGTTATAAGGAACATAATTATAATAATAGTTTATTATGTGAAATTAAATAGTCAAGTATTTAATATAATCTACTTTAATAGGGCTCCATTAGTTTATATGTCTTAATAATAATAATATTTCTCTACAAATTCTAGGAAATATTTTGAACTGCCATTTACATTTAGAATATAAGCAATAATGGATGACCTTCTAGTCAGTCCTGTTTAATTCAGCAAATATCATTCAATTGCTTGTGATGTATGGAGTCGCTGGATAATCTCTCTCTTCTCCTTCTTTGGTCATTCCTCGGATTACGCCCTCACAGAATTGCGAGAGATAAAGTCAGCATGCCGACTTGACTCATTGCACACACACTACCCTGCGAGAGATCTCTACATGCCCCTCCGACTGCCGCCCATTCCGTCCTCCCCATATCCCTCCATACTATATCTTATATTCTATTCATATCTATTATCTATATCTCTCTTAATTAAATATATAATATCAATATCATATCTCTCTTTTACTTCTTCTATCTTATATCTTCAATCTTATCATTCTTCTAATATATCATATCTCTATTATTTATTTTCATTTCTCTTCTCCCCTCACACCACATCCCCGTTCCTTATTCACCGCTTCCGGTAACCGTCACCTCCATCCCGCTAATATATCTACTATACAGGCTCTATTCTCTATCTAATATACTATATATCTCTATTTCTTATCTATCATTTTCATCATATTTTACATATAGTCATATTCTATATCTATTTATTATAATCTACTTAATCTTATACATTCTAATCTAATATATATATATATTAATCTCTATATTTATATTTTCTTAATATCATTAAATTTTAGATATTTCATACTATATTCATACTTATATTTATTTATCATTAAATATCTATTATTATATATATCTCTATTACTCTATATTCTATTATTACCTCTACATTAAATCTACGGTGGTACTCTCTATTATCTCATCTCTTGCTATCTATATATACTATCTCATATATACTCTATTATAATCATATCTATATTCTATTCATAACTATATAACTATATCTATACTATATATACTATATAATCCGGTCTATATACTTAATTAATCTCTTCTAATAATATAATAATATATATTATTTTATATATACTATTACTATATCTATTTTATATATATTATCTATTACTATATATTATATATCATCTTATATACTCTATTTCATCATTACGCCTTTTACCGTGCTCTCTACCTCAAATGCCGGGTTACCAGGGGGGCCCGCACGCATCCGCACCCTTCAGGGGCTTCAACCCACAGAGCCCCCACGTGTTCGCATTCGAAGTTTTCACATTCTTGCCCCAGAGATGCTCACCTCACTGCTCCGTGGGGATTTGACAACGAGGACGCGTCGCTCAGGAAATACGAGTATGGAAAGAAGAGGGTGAGCTGCACTAACCTCACTCATACTGACCACGACAGGTTCTCATATATATCATATACATATATTATATAAAATCTATATTATATATAATAATATATATATATCTATCTATAATATATATATATATATATACATCTATATATATATACTATATACTATATCTATTATAATATACTATATATATAATATATATATTAATACTATTATATTATATTATATACCGTATAAATCTTAAAAGAAGATGCTATAGTGTAAAGGTTCCGTCGCGGGTTTACCGTGAAGCTTCTAAGTGTGGAATTTTCCTTGACACTGCGAACGAATTCTCACTAAAAGGTATAAAGGGGGAGGTAAAGCTTGGGCTTTCTTTTCGAACTTGCGTCATGTTCTTCTACTAACTTTTCTTTTTCCTGTGTAACATCTTTGTCAACTAGTAATTATATTTATATATATATATATATTATATAGCTATATATATAACAACTCACTATACTATATATATATACTATATATACCCAGTTTGAGAAAATCATGATAATATATACTTATAATAATAAACTAAATTAATAATATATTATAATTAATGATAATAAATATAATAATATAGATAATTATCATTAAATAAATATATATTAATATATATAAATAAATATATAATTATATATAATATTATATATATATATATATAATTATTAATATTATATATATATTATATATTATATAAATATATATATTTAAATATATATTTAATATATTATATAATATATATTATATAATAATAATATATATTTATTATATTAAATAAATTTTTATCTTGAAAGCTTTTGTCTACATATTTAATTATTATTTCATCAATTATTTGTTTGATTTTATTAAAAAGATTTATTTAAATCACTAGGGTGCCTATCCTATTTATTTATAATTTATATATATATAAATAATATATAATATAATATATAATATCTATACTATATTATATATATATATATATTATATAATATATTATATATATATTATATATATATATATATATAAATATATTATATATATATTTATTAGGATATTATATAGTATTTATATATACATATATATAAGAATTATATATATAGTATATAGGTATATATATATTATATATGTATGATATATATATTCTAAATAGTTAATAAGTTAAATTATCTTGTTATATGATATATAATATTCTTTTATAATCTATTATAATATTATATATATATATATATACTGTATATATATATATATATATATATATATACTAGATATACAATGTTTGCAGAGAGATTAAAAGCCCTGACTTTCCGCTGGTGTATCCTTAATTAACTGATTCCGTTCCCTCTGGGTTTTAACAGGAAATTCCAAACTCTCGCAATTGTTTTTTTTTCTGCATGAGTATTTTTTCACATATTTTTTCTATCCATTTGAACTCGTTTTATTCAAACTTTCTTCTCTCTCTCATTCATTTAATATATATAGTATAATATATATATATTATAGTATATATAAG
>JABUQX010083368.1:0-20000 GCA_015478945.1 Trachelipus rathkii | reverse complement strand
TTTCTTTTTCTTTAAAGCAGCTTTACAAATTGGTGCAAATATGTGACTGACCGTTTCTATTATTCTATCAGAGGAGATAGGTTACTTGTCAAGTATTTGTTTATTTACGAAAATTGAAACTCTTTTGTTGTACCTGCCATTAAATTCACTGTGGAGAGGGAAAAGGAAGGTTGTCTGCCATTCTTGGATATTTACTGATACGGGAGGGCCATGTAATAATACACTTTAAAGTCATTAGAAAAAAGACTCATGTTAATAGTTATATACATTGGTTCTCCTCCCACTCTTTACAAGCAAACAAAGAAAGAAATTATGAAGAGCTTTTGAAATCTAGATGATGAAATTCCTTGTTGAAAAAGTGAAGAACCTTTTGCCCTCTGACATTACTCTGGTCCAATATGTCCCGTCAATTATTAGATGAATGTTGCATTATAGAGATAAGAAATGTGACGACTCACAAGCGAGCATTTATGAGATACCTTGCAAAGACTGTGATTAGGTTTACATTGGTGAGACCTCAGACTTCTCCAGAAGAATTGCACAACATAAGTATTCATTGAACACAGGCGATGATTATTATTCTTTACACCGCCATCGCTTGAATCACAATCATAGAATACTCTTGGACAATTCAGAATTAATTTTTAAGGTAGAAAGTTTAAATAAAAGAAAATTTTTAGAATCCGTTTTTGTTTGAAATATAAATAATTTTAATACTAATGAAAACTTTATAAATGACAATTTTGTTAACTGTAATTTTAAGAAATATTAGTTTGTGTGTTTTTTACGTAGAATGAATGCGGTAACATAGTCAACTTTTTTGGAATCATTTTCATTTCCTTCATATTTTTATAATTTACTTGAAAGATGGAGATACGGAGTGACTTCTAATAGCTATCAATTTCAATAAAGTTTTATTTCCATACTATTTTCATTCCTCGGGGTGTGTGCAAAATATATATATATATATATATATATATATTAATATTATATAAGATATATATATACTATAACTATAATATTATGGTACAATATTATATATATTATAATATATTATATAATATATATTATAAATTAATATAATAATATATAATATAATAATATATATTATATAATAAATAATTATATATATCTATATATATATATTATCTATATATATATATATATAAATTAATATATATAAGGTATAGATCTACGGTACAAAGTGTTCAGCTGGACAATCTTAGGGGCGTGTTAGGTGTGAGAAGAATTGATAAAATGAAGAATGAACGCATTAGGGAGTTGTGTAAATGAAAGAATAAACGAGAGTACATTAGAAAGGATGGATTATAGTCGGTTGGTTAAGCGGATGTATAGAAGAAAAAATGGATTGAGTCAGTAAAGGAATGCGAGTTTGACAGAGGCGAGAAGGTGCATAACAGGAGTGAATGGCAGGATTTTGTGAGGAGGTATGGTTGTGGGCTTTGCCCAGGGGTGAACCCCACATTGACGAAATTACACAGTGTGGGTCCGTAGCAGTCTCGTGAAATCCCTAGGGTGTATTTTTCTGACTGCGACGGGTTCTCAGTTGGAGTCATGTTCTACTACTTTTCTGTTCCGGTGCATGCTACGCACCTCACCCCTAATCTGGGGATAAGAGGTAGATGATAATAGACCGTGTTTGTATATATATAATATAATAATATATATATATTAATATTATTATATATATATATATATATATAAATTATATATATTATATATATAATATATATATAAATATGTTATATATACTAATATATATATATATATATAATATAACTATAGTATATAAACTATATTTTCTGCAAATAGATACTTTGTGTTGTTTATGCGCAAAGAACGCTTTTCTTTTAAGAAAATAATTCTGCTTTTATAATGGACCTAAAGGACTTTTTTCCATGATTCGTTTTTCATATTAATTGTAAATCGCTATATTGGTTCCTTTTGCTATTAACAATGGACATTGATACTTTATGAATCTATTTAGTTTCTGATACCTTCTGTTTGAGGGGGAACGTTTGTCACTACCTTTCTTCACAGTCTCATGCCTCTTCTCACTCCAGACTCAATCGTGATGATGTTCATTATTACATTCATTCTACTGCTAAAAATTGGAACACTTATCTTATTTTCTGCTCTACCTTTGAATTGAAAAATTCTAAATTCCTTGCAAATTACCATGTCGGAGGAATTTGTTCTTTAATTTTTCCTCTGATTTGTATCGCTCGGTCTTTTCATTTTCTTTTTTCCTTTGTTTGGAGAGTTCTGCTGGGAGAGAGGAAACAATCTCATACCGATATTTTAATTAAAATAATAAAGATAGAGAAAGAATTGCTTTAACTCATTCATTGTTCTTTTAGAAAAGATTAATACAAAGAAATATAAAACTTATAACCCACAAATCAGTAAGGCCCCTTCTCAGGAAATTCACGTTTTAATTATTTATATTTTATTATATTATTATTATTATTATTATTATTATTATTATTATTATTATTATTATTATTATTATTATTATTATTATTGACGTTTGTTGTTGTTGTTGTTATTGGAAAGTACTTTTGTGAGTTAAATAAGGTGAGCGAGTTTGAAGATTTCCCCGAGACGAGGTCGTTTTTGTTTTCAAAAAAAGTATCTGGACTGAAAAAAAAAACGTTGCATTTAAATTAATAATAATAATAATAATAATAATAATAATATAAATTAATATAATAATAATAATAATAATAATAATAATAATAATAATAATAATAATAATAAGTATATAATAATATATAAATTAATAATTTGATAAGTAAATAAATAAAATGATAGTAAAAATAATTAATAATAAGAGTAGGTAAAATAAATTAATAAAATGTATTGATAATTGATACTAGCTAATGATAAGTAAAAAAATAAATCATTAATAAAAATTAAATAAATAATTTAAAAATTTATATTCTTCGAAGTTTCCAAAAGAAGAAGTAAAAGTTGATTCAATATTTTTGAGTTCATGTTCGCCAATCACCAACTTTGTTCTTCGTTTGTTCGTTCGTTTACTTTTTTTTTTTTTTTTTTTTTTTTTTTTTTTTTTTTTTAACTGCGACATTTCCTCAACGGTATATTTATTTATATATACTTATATATATAGTATATCATATATATATAATATATATATAATATATTATTTATATATATATATATATATATAAATATATAATATATATATATATATATATATATATATATTATAATATATATATAATATATATATATATATATAGGTATTAGTTTATATATATATATATATATTATATATTATATTATAATTATATTATATATAATATTATTTATAATATTATATATATATATATATATAAATTGTATATTTGTGTAATTATGTTAAGTTTTACAGAGTTTATTTGTTAGTTTATTAGCGACGCTTTGTTACATAACATTATTTAAGGAGGAAAATATGGCTGTTAATTGGCGCTTGGAAACATCCGTTTGACTTGACCCGAGCAACCACGAACCATTTTCTTTTTTTCTTCTTTAACATTTGCGGAGAATATTTCTCACCCCCTTTTTTCCATCCCCCATTATCCAAAAGAGTAAAATTTTTAACTTGTTTTTATTATTATTCAGTTGGTTATTCGCATTGTAACAGTTGTGGTGTGATTTTGTTCCTCTGAGTATAGATGTTTTTTTTTCTCGAATTTAAAATAATTGCAAAGATTTTGATCAATAAAAATATGAAGCGTAATAAAGATTATCATGAGAATATTATTTTTATTTTTTTTTTTGTCTAATGAAAATTATTTGTGTATTGAGTTATTGTTATATGGACTTATGAGAAAATTTTTATACTGACACACTTTTGTTTTATCTATTTATTTTAAATAAAGATAAAAAAAAATGATACCCAGTGTCTTTCCCACTGTGAAGGGTATCACCCACAGACTCTCTTGCTGGTTAATTTTTCGGCAAGAGGAACTTTCCACCGACTTGGCCCCAGATTTTTCCGTTTTCTAAAGCCGAGAAATCAGAGTTCCCTATATTCACTGGAATGAACTCATTATGTGACTTTGAGTCCCGTACGATCGAAAACGTCGATAATAATAATAATAATAATAATAATAATAATAATAATAATAATAATAATAATAATAATAACAATAATTTGAGTAGAACATTAAGTTTTCAGTTAGAAAGTACAAAAAGATCGAAAAAGAGACCTTGCCTTAAATGTTGTAGTTACCCTTTGTCAAGGATCAAAAAACGAATGAAATGTGTCGTTAGTGTGACCAAAACAGTTTATGTTCTGAAATCGAAAAATAGAAAACCACGATCCGGACGAAGCCAGACAACCTTGGTACGCTATAAGGTAAAAACCCGGTCGAACGAATTTATGTCTTTGCGTATGACGACGAACAATCTTAAAGAAGAAGAGAAACGTCAAATACTCTCACTGTGGTCTATCGTGATGTTATGTAACCCCAATCGTACGAAATTCCAAGCAAAATTTAGGCGTTTCTTGGATGACGAAATTCCCGATGCACCCAAATTTACTCCGTTGATAGTAATCAATCAAAGTCTCTAACTTTGGAAAGAATGTTAAACAAATTCCGCAGAATTGCATTTTCTTCCAAAATCAAACGTACGTTTATATATATATTATATACTATCATATATATATATATATATAATAATATATAATATATTAATAATATATACTATATATATATATAATATAATATATATATATATCTATATAATATATATATATATATATATAATATATATATATATATTATATATATATATATTATATATATATATATATAATATATTATATATATCTATAATATAATATATATTATACTAATATATATATGTATTATTTGTAAAGCACCATAATCTATTATATATTATATAATAATATATATAAATTATATATATAATTATATATATATATATTATAATATATATATATATATATATATATAATTATATATATAATATAGTATATATATATATATAATCATATATATATATATATTATATATATATATATAATATAATATATAATATATATTATATATATATATATATATATACTTTATAAGTATATATATATATTATATTTTTATATATATATATTATATATATATATATTATATTTTATAATTTATATATATTATATTATATAATCATATTATATAGTTATATAGTTATATAGTCTATATATAGTATATATATATATAAGATAATATATAATATATATATAAGGTATAGGGTGATTCAAAAATTATGGTAAAAAAAAATTGTGTACCTGATTAAAAAATGCATAAAATATATAGGTAAAACTTCCTATAAAGGTATGGCGTAATGTGCTTAGATTTCCGTCTGGCTCTGTCTTTGTTATGTTTGTTTTTTTACTATAAATATTTTTTTTGTTAATACAATTTCTTTTTTAAAATCAAGGTTAGTAACAACTCCTTCATATTTGGGTTTAGAGATGTGTGAGTGTTCCTTATGCTTCTTTCATCCTACCGGCTAATTTTACGAGTCATTAAACGACATATTTTTAATAAAAAAATTTTAACGTCTAAAATTTCTTATGAAAACAATAAAATGTTTTTTCAAAAAAAACACCCAAATGTTTTTCAACCAAAAATAACAAAACTGTTTTTCCTAATAAACCAAAATGTTTTATCATAACTTTTTCTAATGAAAATATTTTTTCTATACTGAAAAAATATTTTTCAAGAGTAACTTTGTTAATGAAACATGTTTTTTCTAAAAAAAAAAAAAAAAAAAAAAAAAAAAAAAAATTCCTAGGGATCCTTGTCAGGGGTTCTCTTGGGTACCTTTTTGAGTTCTGAAACTTATATTACTCATTTTCTACGATGTCATTCCCCATATAAGGAGAACTAATATTATGTATTATTATAGCGTAACTTTAATACCCTTTAGTCAGAAACCCGAATCCTGTATCTGGTTCCTATATGACCATTTGCTTAGGATACAATGGGACTTTTTTTTTATTTCAATTCTTCTAATTAATCCAAGTTACATAGGTTGGATTATTATCATCGTACGATACAGATATTTAGTAAAAAACACATACAGACAGCCAGACGGAAAACTAAGCACATTACGTGATACCTTTATAGGAGCTTTTACCTTTATTTTTGCATTTTGAATCACCTACCAAAAATTTTTTACCATAATTTTTATGCCGCCACTGTATATATATTATATAATATATAATTATAAGTATATATATTATTATATTATATAATATAATATATATATATTATATAATTTAAGTAACTAATATATATATATATATATAATATATATTTATATATAAATATACTATATACTATAGTATATATATAATATACTATATCAACATGGTGGTGTTTTCTCAGTGCTACTGTTCTCATGACTTTTTTAATAATAAGACCTTTCTGTCACTTGATAATGCTGTCTTACTTCATTTCCAACACAACCTTAAACATTAGTATACATTTTCTTTTTTTTCTTTTTTTTTTTTTATCTCTTGTAGCCAAATATCTGTGATGCGAAAACGGGGAGGCCTTTGGAGGAGCTCACGTGGATATCTCCTCTCTTTCTTCGTAATTGAGGCAGAGAAGTATCAAGGCTTGTGTTCAGTCCCTCAAAAGTCTATACTGTTCGTCCTTCTGCTCTATGATTAGCATCTTCCACTCAACTATACCTTTTTACTACACCTTCCACATCACCTTCTTTTATGAAGTATATAGTTCTGGCGTTCGTTTTCCTCGTGACCAAAAAAGCTGCTTTACGAATTAGAGGCCTTTTAGTCGAATTCAAAAACTTTTCATAGTAACCAATTTGCTGTTACCTATAATAGACTTTTCTCAGTTCCTTCTTTTATGGAGTACAGTCACATACTTAAATCTTGATTTCACATATACAACTCGGCCCTTGTATGTTTTTACGACTCAGTCGTTTTTGAATTTTTTTTGTTGGTTTTTTTTTTAACATATTGCTAGTAATGAATATGATACTAACTATGAATTTAATGTTAGTGACAGCGAATAAAATTCAAATAAGTTCGAATATTTTTAACTATATTTTTAAAAATAACAATTTATATAAAGAAAAAAAAAATTTTAAATGCAATATCTCGAAAAGTATGACTACAGTTGCAGAAAACCAATTACATATTTGGGAATCAGCATATAAAGCTTCATTACAAAAATGTAAAAAAATAAAAATAAAAAAATCTAGGAGCTCGATCGCAGGGGGACGGGAGGGGGGACGTTGTCCAATACCCGTAGAGCGCAGAGCGAGGAACCCCGCCGACATCACAAAATACCAAAGAGCGGGGGTCCGGAGACCCTCCCCGAAGGGGGAAACTAGTCGTACCCGGAAGGCGAGAGACCCCGACTCCTGCCATCGTTTCGGTTTACGTATAGTATAGGCCTATTTGTTAAAAAAAAAAAAATAAATGACGGAGTCGTAAAACTCGTAACAGGTCCTATACTATATTTTGATCATGTCGTTCACCTACTTAAATTGATTGTTATGATCAAATATAAAAAGAAATATATTTTAAAAAAAATACAAAAAAAATATCAAAACTGACGGTAGTCGTAAACATAACAGGTCCTAACAAATCTTCTTTAAAATGCCGGACTTCTAGGAAATTTTCTGGAGATAATTTCAACAATTTTGGTTTTTTTGTTAATTGAGCAACAATTGGCCTGAATACCAAGTTAGGGTTTTAAAAGAATTTGGTGAGTTTAATACTGATCTCATTTCTATATATTATATTATATATATAATTAATATATATTATAATATTATATAATAAAAAAAATACTAATATATATATTAAATATATAATATAGTATATATATAAATAATAATTTATTATATATATATAAATATATATATAATATATATATATAATATATATATATATCTATATATATATTAACTATATACCACCAGGATTTGTTGCCCCTCTTCGTCAAGACTCACGTCTCAGCCTTTCTCTCCATCTGAATCCACCTCCAACACTACCCCTAGCACATAGAGACAGTTGTCTTCAAAGACTATCCTCATAACATTTTAACAACACAGTATGGCCACGTTTCTTCAATGGAATTGTCGTGGCTACTTACTATTACTTTTGAAGACTTGTTCAACTAATAAACAAGTACACCAAAAGGCATATGTTTGCAGGAACATCGACTAATGTATCGCGCTTTCAACCGTCGGAATTAAATCGCCCCCGCCTACCGCCTCTTTTTTAATAGAAAAAAAGAAAGGTAACCAATGATAGGGAGGTGCAGGAATACTCATTTATAAATTTGTCCTCAGTCCCCCTTCAAACTAAACTTCATGCAGGGCAGACGAATCATTTGTCTATCGACTTTAACTATATGGCTCGACCCATAACTTGACTCCTAGTACTGAATTTACTAAGGTCGACTAGCTGATATTTTTAAGCAGCCGCTCCCTATTCCGGTTATAACTAGGAGACTTCACCTTCGTTTATGCGCTCTTTAATGGGGCGACTCTGTCACTTCGTCATAAGTCCAAGATCCTTGTAGATCTTTCTAACCCTTTTTACCTGGAATGCCTTAACCAGGGCTCCTCCATAGGAAACGTTTGGGGTAACACAATAGCCTTCTTAACCTGTATTGATTTTCCTTTTGTTTCCCTTTCTTTAATTGGATCGCTTTACATGGTCCCGCTTTGATTATTTATACGGAAGTGATCATTACCCAATATTAGAATGGCTTGTACGAAGCCCAATGTTAAAATCTAACTCAGCTGGCGTTATTGACCGAGCGGAGTGGCCTCCTTTTTCAGGCACAGCTATCATTCTTTCCTCGCCCTTCATAAGCGGTTTCGACTGCTGAGATGGCCTTTCGCTTCTTCCAGCAAGTCGTCATCTCGGCAGTTTGCATTCCGCAATCTTCCTCAGGCAGACGTGTCGGTCAATCCCCTTGGTGAATCGCCATAACCGTAACAATATCTTATCGACTTATATTTCGAACTGTAACTACCACAATTCCCCTTTCTACTCTAGTGTTTAAAGTTGCATCATAAAAATATCTCGTCGCATCCACAATTCCTCACCACAGTTCCTTTCTATTGTCACGGGACGACACTTACTCTGCGAATGAGTTCCGCAGGGTAAGTGTTTCTAACTTTCTAAGTGTATTTACTCTTTGCTCTCAAGAATTTAATTGAATGTTACTTTACTATTCTCGCGATGGTCAAATGTTGTTTCTATGTTGATGACGCCTTGCGCTATATTATTAGCGGTGCCAGGCTGCCTTTTCTCTAGCGAACTTTAACTAGTCTATTGGGAATATTTCACAATGGAGGTAATTCCATGGCTTCCATTTCTCCACCAAAACTCAGCAGTGCTTTTTAAGAAAAGAAGGAATCGAAGACTTGTCACAGGGTTGGCAAAAAACCCATTTTTTTTGAAAAAGCACAGTGGCCCGGGTTTTTTCGGTTTTTTTCATCTAAACCCGAAAAAACCGGGGCATTGGGTTTTTTTTCATTTTCCCTTTCCTTTTCTGCAATAACTGCAATTTCATTCATATTAATTAATTGTTGTTTTCACTTTTCTAATTATTATAAGTTTCATTGTAACAGTAATGCAAAGACTCTGGGATCCGGAAGAAAACTTGGAAATGAATGGACTGAAGTTCTTAATGTCTAAGGCAACAGCAAAGTAAAATGTAAATATTACAGTGATGCAATTAGAAACTAAAAATTGCAAAGAGATAAAAGTGCATACTGAAAAAATCTTGTGAAAGCGCTTGTTCATATTCTGAACACTGGCAAATTAAGTGAAATCAACGATGAGCTAATAAGCAACGAGGGTTGAACAGTATGGATTACGATGTAAGAAGAAAGAGATTCATCTATTTTTCTATGGCTGCAAGACATTCAAGCATGAAAACATTGTCTAAAGTATAGCAATCTAAAATGACACTGCCAAGAAATTCTTGACCCAAAAATATAGTTTTTTTTTATTGCTACAACGTCTCATTTTTAGGTGTTGAATTGAAGTACTTTGTTGAAATGATATGCAAACCTTAAGACCTGGTTACTCCTTACCATCTCGAAGAAATCTAGCAAGTCCTTTTGGACACGGCTCATATATATATATTATATATATATATATAATACTATATATATCCTATATATATATATATATATAATATAATATATATATATAGTAATAATATATTATATATATATATATTATAATATATATATATATATATATTAATCATTTATATATATATATATATTACTATATACGGTATATATATATATAATATATATATATATATATATTATTATATATATATATATTATTTATATATATAATACTATTAATATATATATATATTATATGATATATATATTCTATATATTATTTATTATATATATACCTGTATATACGGTATATATATATAGCGCATTATATATATATATGACGTATATATATTATATATATAATATATATATTTATAACTAGTATAATTATATAATATATATATATTATATATATTATTACTATAATATTATATATATTTCTTTCAACAAATGAATTAAATGGCTTATAAACATTTCACTAAGTAAAAAGAGTATAATTTTAATATTTTAATTTTTTTTTTTTTCTATTTTTACATGCAATTTATTTCTGAAAAAAATTGAAAAAACCCAAGTGGGCAAAAAAAACGGGTTTTTTCAAGTGGGCTTTTTTGAAAAAACGGTGGGTTTTTTCGGGTCGGCCCACTCATGCCAACCCTGACTTGTACCATTCTCAGCGGACTAACCTATACTGGTTTCGTGCATTCCTGTAGCTTCACATGTCAAATTTCTAGTACTGCATTCTAGATGACCACTTAACATACGCACCGCTAATTAAACTCCTGAATACAACTTGTCATCACGCGCTTGACCTGTTTACGTCATCTGCTCAAAATCTTGAGGGTGCTGATCGCAAGTCCTTTTACGTCTCTATATCGGCCTAATCCGATCGAAACTGGACTAAGGCTGTTGTAGTATACCAGTGGGTCAGGCTCCCAACTCTTCTTACACCTGTTAGATTCATCATAACGAGGCGATCCCGTTATCTCACTGGAGCCTTCGGATCGTCCACGGGTGAGGCTCGAAGTTGAATCCAATTGTGATGCTACTCTCTTCTTTTCCCAACAGGAATTGACCCCAATCAATGTTTTTTTGCACAAGCAATCTTACGCTTTGAAACCAATGCGGCTGTTCTAACACGATTCTGCAGAGATTACCTCAGAATCTAATTACTAGGACATTTGCAAGCAAGTTCCTACATCCTTAATTTTTACATCTTTGCAAAGGTGCTGCTTCTCTACGAACGAAGGGTATGACCCTTGGCATACTGCTCCGCACATGTTGTCCCTGGCTTCTCTTCCAAATCTAGCCACCTGCTGCCATGTTAAAGGCATGTTCCTGTCTCGTTCGTTTTCCGTGTTCACGGTGAATTTTACTCGTGTTTATGCGGCTGCCTGGAACAGGGGACAGTGTGGGTGTTTTTGCTGTCTTTCTGACCAACGACCTCTCCATAACCTCACCGCCTCATGCTTAAATTTTACGGCAGAATTAATGGCTAAAATGATTACATTTTCTCGAATTTCATACTTAACCAAGACCATCTTATGTCATTTATTCAGATTCGCCAGCGCTACAAGTGCTTTAAACCCCTTATTCTAAAACTACAATGGTATCCGCCGTAAAACATTTACTTCGGATGCTCCATGCCGTAAGGAACAAATCATACTATGTTGCCACCTCTCATGTAGGGGTAACTGGCAGTGAAATCGCTTTGATAGAGAGCCATAATGGCCACACTATTTTTTGAAGCTGTTTCCTGATACCGTCCTCGGATAGCATTCGACAGGCGCTCCCATCACCGATTATTTCCTGCTTTCCGATCTTATTTAGGCAGAGTGTGGACGAAATGATTAGCGGGGAGCGAAACTTAGAAATATAAAGCGGAACATTGGTGAGTGGTCTTCTTCCCGCGACGAGCGCTTGGCACTAGGTGATACTTGCACGCCTTCGTATTGGCCAAAACAATATCACTCACAGCCACTATATATCAACGGGACTTCTGCCACTTCCCAAACTTTTGTCGTCACATTTATCATTGATTGCTCAAACATGACCAATTCGCTGCGTCATTTTTTTTCTTTATGTCATAACACTAAAGATTATCCCATATCTTATCCGAATTGCATTCACTCTTTACGTAACAATCTTTTTCTTGTATCTTCAAGTTGGATTACTTTTACAATATTTGGATCTTGTTATGTAATTATTAGGATGTTTATAGTTAATAAGGATATTTTTCTTTTTTTTTAGCTTTTTTATTTCTTTTTGACTTAATTTCATTTCGCCATTCAATTTTTTTCTTTGGCATTTAAAATATATATGAGCCAGAACCAACCCATGGAGTTGAATATTCAACCCAGTGTGGCAGTTGAAATTAATTGGTTTAAAATATTTATAGCGAAGTGAGGCAGGGATTGTTGTTTAACTATGGTATATTCAATTTGTATATGAGATTGGTTACGAAAGAATGAGAGTAGGGGTGACAGGGATGGTGTTAGAAATGATGGAGATAAAAGAGGTGGTGGGTTCCTTACGTATTATACTGCGGATGATTTGCTTTTGTGTGGCGAAGTCTGAAGAGAGTTTGAGAGGATTGGTAGGGGGTTTGGCAGTGTGTGTAAAAGAGGTGCTTGAAAGTGAATGTAGATAGGAGTAAAGTTTGGTCAATAGTTAGGGTTGTCCGGGTTTGAAGTCATGTTATGATATGGTGAGCAACGAAACAGTATCGAGTTTTAAAATATTTTAGGAATATAGTGTTGGGTGAGAAAAGGGAACAGATGAGCAGAGTGCGAGTAGGAAATTGTGGAATGGTAGGAAGGTGGCTGGTCAAATTAAATCCTTGGTGGAAGTTAAGGGTAGCTTAGAGTGCGCTACGGATTTTGCTTGAGGGGTTTGTTGTTACTATGTTAGATTGTAATAGTATGAAACTATGGTCTGGAGTAAGAGTTATAGATCTAAGGACATTGGTGTTAGGATGGACAAACTTAAGGGCGTGTTAAGTGTTGTGAAAGAATGATAAAATGGGAATGAACGTATTAAAGAGTGTGTGGTGTGAAGAAAAGGCGTAAATGAGAGAATAACCGGATTGCATTAAGATGGTTTGGTCATATGGAAAGGTGGGATGATAGTCCGTTGGTTAAGCGGAATGTTAAATTGGTGGGTGAGTGTGCATAGGAATTACGCCCGGCTGAGAGACGCGAGAAAAGTGTATTAAGTCAGTAAAGGAATGCAAGAAGGAGAGGAATTAGTGAGTTTTGTAGAGGCAAGAAGAAAGGTTCATAACAGGAGTGATGATCGGGGAATTTTGTATAAGGGGGTATGGCTGTGGGCTTTGCCAGGGAATGAACCCCATCGATGATATACCACAATCAAGGGGTTCCGTCCGCAAGTCTGTAAAACCCTAGGGTGGATTTTTCCTGACTGCGAACGAGATCTCACTTAAGGGTATAAGGGGGCATTCTCAATTCGACTTTGCGCATTTTTTTTTCTACTAACTTTTAATCATGTTTGGTTTGTTATATGATTTATAGCACTGTAACCCACGACAATTCTGGGGGATAAGGAAGGTAAATGAAGATGAGAAATATAATAAATTATATATATATATTATATCTTTTATTATAGAAATATATATATATAATTATAATATATTATATATCATATATTCTATATTATATAGTATCTAATAGATATTATATAGTATTTAATATAAAATCTATAGGTATCATATAACTATAATTATAGTAAGATCTATAAGTATATACGGTAACTATTATATACCATATATATAATAATATATATATATATACCTATAATAGTATAAATAGTATAATATATATATGCATAATAACCTGCACCTATATAAATAATATATAATAGCATATATGATTATTATTTATTTATATATATATATATTATATAGTCAAATTATATTTATATTATTTATTAATTTATCATTATTTATATTTTATATATATCTATCAATATATAAATAATTTCAATATATCACACGGTATGCACATAGCCATCAATCCCGAGATCGAAATCTGGTCAGAGGAAAGTATTGATTATGTTTTCTGACCCCCAGTTTGGTAATATATTTATAGTGAAGGAAAAATTAGGCCGCAGATAGCAAGCCCTGCTTCGGCTATGAACTCTGAGAGGGCTTGCAAATCCTAATATAATACGCAATCCTTAATAGCGACCTTTCAAATGTGAGAAGCATGAGAAGAGGTGATTTGTAATGTGAAAATAGATTGCTCTTGTTGTTATGTGTGGGCTATTGTTGGGGTGATCGATGTGTAATATTGAGATTAATGTAATACACTATGCTGTAAACTGCAATACGTAAATATTATAGAAAAAACTATTTTATTCCAGTTTCTTGTTTGTTTTCTTCACGTAGCAGAACGAGCGATCGAACCATAACTGAGAGGGTGAGTAGATCCGCGGTTCTGAATAAGGCGAGGCAAAAGCAACGAGCCCTTAACCCACGTGAGCGCAAACGTTGAACTTATTTTATTATATATATTATATATATATATTATATTATTATATAATATCTTTTATTATATAGTATATATGTCTATTATTTATATTATTAGTATTATAATATAAGACATTATATAGTATATATATGTATTTTAATTATATATAATATATAGGGTATATCCATATCTGTTATATATACGATAGTACGGTTAATGGTATATATGTATATATTTACATTTAACTATCCTATTAATATAAGATCTATATATAATCATCTACTTATAGATATAATACATTTAATAATCACTCATTCTATTTACAGATTAAGAGTATATACTATTATTATATCATAATACAGATCTCTAGAAGATCATAAAAAAAAAGTTTTAGGGATGGGCCGGATAGTGAAATTTCTGCCGGACCGGGATATCCGGCGGAGATTAAAACCGGATACACGTGATATGCGGCTCATCTGATATTATATATATATACTATATTATATATATCTATTATAATATACATAAATATATATACTATATATATTAAATCTTATATATATATATATAATATATATATTAATATATATATAATAATATTCATCTAATAGATATAATAATATATCCTCTTAATTCATCTGATGTATCTTTTCTAATTTCCAACTGAAAAGAGCCAATCTCTTTCGGCCTCCTATTTATCCTCTAAACTCAAACCTGGATCAAATTCTGGCAATTCCTCATCCTCCTCCTCTCCTCTCAAGTGGTTCCTATGCCTTTTGCCTGTGATTACATTTGAACAGGTGCATGGGCTTCACTGAAAATCTATGACGTTAGGCAAAGCAGAGGTATCCTGGAAGGCAATTACCAATCCCCGAGTTTGAGAGGCAGTGGGTATTCGTGCTTGGACCCTCCCGCTTGTTCAAGCAAAAAAAACCTATAATTCTCTAAATGTCTCAATACCTAAAAAGACTTATTCCCTCAGTGTTGAGCCGCAACATGTCCAACCTGTTCCGAAAAAAAGGAAGCCGCTCTGACCTTCTAACTATCGTCCTATAGGCCTATCTATGATATCTCAATCTTTTAAAAACCTTCTCATCCATTTCTTAGATCATTTGGAAATTATTCACCTTTTTTCGATCGCAGTATGAGCCTTCGGGGCTGCGACGTCTATGGTCGATATACTTTCCTTATTATAACTGATATTATGATTTCCGCTCTAGGAATACGGGGAACTGCCGTGGTGGCGCTTGACATATCAAAGCATTTGACCGGGTTATGGCACGCGTAACTGCTCTCCAAGCTCCCTTGCCCTGGGTTTCCTCCTTCTCTTTGCTTAACTTATGTCTAGCTCGCCTTCAAGTTTCCCTAATGCCGCTTCTGTGACTGCATCACTTGACCTAGGGAAATCTTGATTCATTTCTGTCATCCAATTGGTTTCATCAAATACCCCGCCTTCCTACTTTCTCCTACTTTTCATTAACGATCTTCTCACCTGCACATCTAACTCTATCCACTCATATGGCCATGACTCGATCCCTGGGCATGCTGTCAACTCACTTCATCTCCTGCTTGCCCTACATCGGCTCCCAGAATCTTTCTCTTGTAGTCTTTTTCCGATTCTATTCTCGCTTGTCTGGATAATAGGGGATTTCCGGTGAGGTCGTCTGAACCTTGTGAAATTCAATTCTTTAAAAACTCACTTCTAACAAATCTTTCTCTCTAGGGACACTTTCTGAACTTGCCTATCTCTTTCGAGACGGTTCTCTCTCGTCTTTCCTGTTGACAATATACACATCATATCCTTGGCCTTAACATAGACAAAAAAATGTACTTGGAAAACCTCGCATCACAAATGGTTACTAGAGCAGCCTTAAAAACTGGGAGTTCTGTTAGACTGCTAGACTTATTTTCCTCTTCTCAGTTACTCCAGCTAATACAAGGCTCATCGCCTTGTATGGAGTACTACTGGCTGCTCATATCTTGGAGGTTCTCTGGTTTCCCCGGCTTTTGGATAGGGTCGAGTCAAGGCAAAAGGCTTATAAAATGTTCTGTATTTTCACCTTTCACTTTGGCGGCGAGATGTTCGGTGCTTTATCTGCTATTTTTCTATAGGTATCCCCCCGCAGCGGAGGTGCTTACGAGGGAACTTCACTCATCGCGTACCACACCATCAACGTCGCCTCGTGCCTATGGGTGCTGTGTCTGCACTTGAGGGTTTTGTGTTGATATTGGTAACTCGCCACCAGGCTATTTGCCAACTATATTTTGATTAAATATTTAATTGTAGTTCAGTGAAATTCTCTTCCATCTTTTGTACGTTTCCTGCTGAATTTTTAATCTCCACCCACCCCAAAGCCTGCGTCTGGGCTATCTCGTAATTTTACGTTAGCTGTTGACTCCTGATTAGTGCAAACCATCCTTGAATAGGGCTCCTGCCCGTGAGTGGTGGTGAGAACTGTAAAAGTAAAATAAATAGAATAAATAATAAATAAATAAATATATATATATATATATAATTATATTATATATATAATAAATATATATATATATATATAATAAACTTTATAAAAATTATAATATATATTTATATAAATATAATATATATTAAAATAATGTATAATTAATAATTATAATAAAATTATAAATCATATATATATTATGTATTTATGTATAATTGTTTGTATGGATGTACATATAAAAGAAAATTTAAAAAAAATATGCATTAATGTACGTTAGTATACATATATATATATATATATTATACATTACAATAAGTATGAGTAAATCAATTTTACTTGTATTTATTATAATGTTTGATATGTATGAATATATTATTATTTTAGTTTATTTTGAATATCTTATATATATATATGTATATATATAAATGAATGTGCACATGAACGTATTTATATATATGCTTATTGATGTATGCATGTATGCATGTATACATATATATATGTATATTTGTCAGACAGGTCATATTTTCACGAAATCAATCTGACATTTGACATTTGTTACATCAATTTAGTATATTTGTGTATAATTTGTATCTAATTATTTACGTACATGTCAATATAATTAATTATTTATGTATAATAGTGTATTGCATGATTGTAATTAAGTGTACAGGTAGATAAATTGATATCTACATATTTCCTGTGATGTACGTGTTACAGTTTGTATTATGTATGTTTATGAGCATATCGTAAATATATATACAGAGATAGATTTTCCTAAGTCTTTGCTAGTATTTAATGTATTTAATAAAAATAATATACGTAACAGAGAAGAAATAAACAAAAAATATTGTATTTTATGTATGTTTGATTATTGTATACATACTATACTCACCTAGAAGTATGCCTTGTTTTTGTGTCTATTGCATGTACATCATAATTCATAAAATGACGTACACAAAGGTTTGTCTACATTGGTCATATATCGTAGTTAATAATTATCATGTGCAGCACATACAGACTCGTCCTCACAAGTAACATATCGTATATAATATAAATAGAATATACAACACACACACCTACACACACACACACACACACACACACACACACACACACACACACACACACACACACACACACACACACACACATACACACACAGACTTGCCCTCCTAAGTCTTATTCCATTTTTAATAAATAATAACCTTAAAGCGAGCTTCACCTTTTAGCATTTAGTGAAGTAATATATCTGATAAATGCAAGAAAAGCGAAGTGAATAATAATTGGCAAAAAAGATCTTCCCATGACCTGAAACGCTTTCCCCTCCTCCCCCAACAACTCCTTTAACTAACCTACGAGTAAAACAATCCCC
The DNA here is from genome assembly GCA_015478945.1 of Trachelipus rathkii. Lineage (NCBI taxonomy): Eukaryota > Metazoa > Arthropoda > Malacostraca > Isopoda > Trachelipodidae > Trachelipus > Trachelipus rathkii. The sequence goes on along the minus strand of JABUQX010083368.1, from coordinate 1,497 downwards.
TTGGACATCTTTTCCCCCCATTTTCTTCCCCCTTCTCCCCCTCGTTTATCCCTAAGGCCTGTCCACCAATTGCATTTCCTAAGAAGACATATCTGCAGTCCATTAAAAGTTGACCTGATACAGTTATTTATTTATTGCTTTATGTTTTATTTACTGTTACTCATAAAAATGTAAAAACCTAAGTGATCTTGCTTATATATATATATATATATATATATATATATCATTATATTTATATATGTGTGTATCAGTGTGTGTGTGTATTATATTATATATATATATATATATTATATATATATATATATTTTTATATATGGTGGTGTGTAAAGGTGTGTGTGTGTGTGGAGTGGTGTGTGTGTGTGTTGTGTGTGTGGTTGTGTGTGGTTGTGTGTGTGTGTGTTGTGTCTGTTGTTGTGGCTTTTTTTTTTGTTTTAAACAATTTCACTAGAACGTTTATAATATACTTTTTAAAAACATCATACACTTATTCAATTATTTTAATGATCACACAAAACAATATTTAAAAATTTAATAATTTTATATAATATTTAATTTTTATCTTTTATTTTTAGTGCAATCAAGTTTTGCATTTACTTAAATGACACACCATTGTATTTAATTATATTTAGGGCTGATTACACCGGAGTCTGAATTCGTGGAGCTTTTAGGTTTTGGGTAGAGCCGGTGTCGGATAAGAAAAATTTGGGAGGAGCCGGAGCAGGACCTAGATATATAAAATAAATTGGTTCAGGACTGTACCGGAAATCAGAATCACATAATTTTAAATCGAGGGAGCGAAAGTCTGAGAAGGAGAGCCGGGAGCCGCCAGAGGCGGACGGCCGGAGCCGGGGTGGGAGGCCCGGAGTCCCGGAGCCGGAGCCGGAGCCGGAGCCGGAGCCGGAGCCGGAGCCTTAGTTCTCGACGAAGTGAGACAGAATGAATCCACGAGGAGCTCGAACTGTGCTTGATTCGTTGAAAAAAAGAAAGACCGAATTTTTAAAGATAATTTTAATATTATTCTGTTTGTGATTTGTTTTAATTTTATTTTTATTTTCTGTATAGTAATAAGAATAATTTCTCTCATAGTGGTCTTCTTTTATGTGGCACCTCAGAGGGAAATAAAGAAAACAATAAATATTATGTTAAAAAACTACGTATGAAGAAAATATTATATATAGTCTATATATATATGCTTATATATATAGTATTATAGTATATTATATATATTAAATATAAATATATATATATATATATATATATACTATAATTATATATCATATTATATATAATATATATATATTATATATATATATTATATAATAATATATACGTATGATATTATAGGTTTTGCTCTGAAATTTATCAATCTATATAGATACATCTATTGAGCAACAATAGATACATATACTAAAATTAAATATTTCAAACACTTCAAATTAATAGCCAGAAAAATGTAGCCTCCCTGTCCGAAAGTTTCTCTGACAATCAAAACAATTA
>JABUQX010083367.1:80000-82390 GCA_015478945.1 Trachelipus rathkii | reverse complement strand
GTATCTACAATTGCCTCTTCAAACTTATTCTTATTATATTATTATTATTATTATTATTATTATATTTTATTATTATTATATTATTCATATATTATATTATATTATATTATATATTATATTATATATATTATTTATGTGTATTTATATCTATATTATTATTAATATATTTTAACATAAATATATTGATATTATTATATTATTATTATTATATATTATTATTATTTATTATATTTATTATATTATTACTTATTATATATATATTTATATTATTATTATTATATATGTTATTTTTAATTATTATATATTATTTATTATATATTATTATATTTATATTTTATTATTATTATTATAATTATATTAGCATAATATTTATTTTACTCAATTTTAATATTCTCTATGAGAATAATATATTTCATGGGTCAAATTGAGCGAAAACATCGCTCAGAAGCCCATTTCTTTCAACTCTGAACTATTTATTAAATAGCTACTTTTTTTTTAATGGCTAAAGTACTATGCTGCGAATAAAGTTTATTTTTTTATTGATTTGATATTATTATTATTAATATATTATCATATATATCATAGTGTTAAGAAGTTATTATTTTTATAAACTCATCCAGACTGTTTTATTTTACATTCCAATTTATGATTTCTTAATATTCTTTTTCAAATTCTTTAGTTTTAATATTATTTATATTTAGAATCTATGTCAGCAAATGTTTTCTATAAGTTTTACTTTCTAACTCCGATTTCATAAAGACAAGTGATTTTCGTTGAATTCTTAATGCGATTCTAGAAAATGGTTTGCAAAGAAAGTAAGAGGCATATTAATATTTATTATGTTATGACGTTCTCGGTCCGGAAACTTCGACATCTTCAGAGTTCGATTCTAACAATTGAATGAAATCAAATAAAGTTTTACAAAAATTAAATACTTTTCCGTAATATTTTAATATTTTTTGCACCTGTTGCTTATTACCATTAGTATCATGTTTCATGTAGGAGTATAATTTATTAATGCCGGTTATTACTGTTTAATTGTTGTAAGCCCTCACAATTTTTAGTTATGAGCTCGCAGTGAGGAGTGCAAAATTTTTGAAATTAGCTGTGAGATTAACAGCGTATAGTTGCTTTTGTTTATGTTCCGTTTTGCAATTAGAACTGTCGTTGGTATTTTGAAATGTTGAAAGCGAGCTGGTATGCCCAATTCTGTTTAATCTAGTTAGTTTTGAACCAATATACGTGACCTTCATCCAGACTCCGGACTATGCGAATTGGTTACTCGACGATGGTGATTAAACTGAAAGGCGTATCCTTTAGGAGATAGAAGCAGGAAGAGAAGTTTTCTTTTGTGTGATAGTTTTAATCTGTTGATTTCTTGTGTTTCGCTTGTCAGATTTAAGTTGAAGTGTTAATAATGCCGCGTACCGGCATTTTTGCTTCCATTTAACGTTTAGGTCTGTTGTGCATTTGAAAATTTTAAAATTAAAGAATTTTGAAGGAAATTTTCATTACCTTCTTTATTGTCCTGTTTTTTTTTCATATGCGTTTTTGTTGATCGTTTTGTTTATCGTATTTTCTTCCGTTATATTTTAAAAAGGGTGGTTATCAGTTGAATCACGGTTCTGTTTAATTCTTTTGACTTCAACATCAAATAAATGACTCAATCCGAGTACAATTTATAAGCCCTATATATGAGTGTTTTTTACAATTGAATTCGTATATTACTTTGGCGGGAGCTGGATGCCCAATTCGGTACAAACAGGATTGATCAGTTTGAACTTGAATGTTATCCTCGTTCGTAAGGGTTCTATTCATGTTCATTATGATTTTCATTTTACTCAAAAATCTTAATAATTATATATTCTGTGGTTTTGAAAATTGTAAATTGAAGGCAAAGAAAGTGCTTTCCAAGCGGTTTCGATCAACTGATGAATGCTGCTATTATTCTAAATTTATAGTAACGGGTGTTCGTCAACATTTATCTTACATAAAGACTTGGGGTTGAATTGTTATGTTTTCCCCTCTACATTCATTTTCTAGCTTCCGATGTAAAGGCCAGCGAATTGTAGGGCCCAAGGTGACTCCCATTAAAGATAAATTAAACATAAATAAAATAAATAAAATACGCACCTGAAATAAGAACAAAATATCTTCTAACAAAAATTAAAAAGAAACTGGTTCCAATTACAACTGATAGGATATTATATATATTCAGGACTTACCGTCAACAATACACAAAGATTAAAAAAGCCACCCTGCTTTTTCCGTAATATAATTGTGGTACTGTCATCATTGACATTGCTTCAATTACCTCAATACCTTTTAATATCGTCCCTAACTTTTAGATTAGCACGTTATGTCAAATCTAATAGATAAACCCTTGTAAA
>JABUQX010083367.1:50000-75000 GCA_015478945.1 Trachelipus rathkii | reverse complement strand
TATCATATATATATTATTATATATATATATATACTATATATATATATATAATATATATATATTTTTGACCTTTCATGTTCTAGATATTGCTGAAATTTTGATCGAATTCAAACAAAAGTATGACAAAACGTTGAGTATGCCTATATTTCGTCCCGTATGATATAAAAAATTGTCAAAGTAAAAAAAATGGAAGGGGGGCTTAGTTTTGACCTATTTTTATTTTTACTGATGCCTACTTTTGGTCGCAATTAAAAAAAAAAAATTCATGGCAAAATTTAGGAAATTAGTAGCCTAATGTAAAAAAAATTAGCTCAACATAACATGAAAGGTTATAAATATATATATATATAATATAATATATATATATAATATATTATATATTATATATATATATAATATATATATATATAATATAATATAATATATACTAAAAATAAATATTATATATATATATATATACACGGCGTTTATTTCTTATGATGAAGCTAATTTTTATTAGAACGATTTTCAATAATTACTTTTTGAAATAAAATATCACTGAGTAATGACACTGCAATGGCAAACACAAATTCACGTGAAACTGAAAGTGGCAAATCATAGACTGGCAAGCAGGGTTGAGGGTTGCCAGGTGGTTTGGAGTACTTTTAGCCACATATTGGTTAAAAATTAGCCATAATTAGCCCATATTATGATATATATATATTATTATATATATATATATATATATATTCAGTATATATATATATATATAAATATCTATATAATATATTATATATATTTATATATATATATATATATATATATATATTATATATATATCTGTTAAATCAATAAATAAGTTAATTAAAATTTGTTATACTAATAGATTATCCATTAGGTCTTCTAGGCTGTTATAGCGATGAAATGATTTTTTATTTTTTATTAAATTCTAAAAAAATTAGCAAAAATTTAAGCCAATAAAACCGAGAGGCTTAAAATTTTTTTCTTTTGCAACTTATGAATATTAGCACAATGTTAAAATTATCCACATCGTAACCTGCTGGCAACTCGACAAAGTGCGGTGAATTAATTGATTTAAACGTGTCAAAAACGTTCCAGACCAGAATAGTTCGCAGATCCTAGTATATTTTTAATCTAACGAAAACAACAGTATTATAAATATTAATATTAATATCTATATATATATTTATAATATATATATATTATAATATATATATCTATAATCTTTATATATATATATCTATATAATTATATATATGATATATAATATATATATATATAATAATAATATATATAATATTATATAGTCATATTGCCTCAGCTCACACGATATTGGGCGTAATCTGTTAGCGCGCGAGGCCCTTATAAGGCGCGGGGCCCTTATAGGGCGCGGGGCCCTTATAAGGCGCGGGGCCCTTATAAGGTGCGGGGCCCAGGGCGATTGGCCTGGTTTTCCTTTAAATGTAATAATATATCTATATATATATATATATATATATATATAATATATTATATATTTATATATATATATAAATATATATATTATATAATATATATATATATATATATTATATATATATACATATATATATCATAATAGTATATTATTTCACTTTCTTCATCCCAAGGCCTTCCGTGTATGGTCATCCCCTGTCGTTTGCAATGTTTCTCCACAGGACCTCTCTTCGTTACAGTCGATGGTTCTCCACCTGTATCCAGCGTCCAACGCCTTCTTCGCTCACCGCCCGCAGCACTCCATCCCTTCATCTTTTCCTTGGCGTTGCCGCCGGTCTCTACCTGCAGGTGCCCCAATGCATAAAATCTAGCGGGTATCTTCCTCATCACATGCCTTCTGAGTGTGTCACATCACCATCCTCATTGTTGTCTTCGATCAGATCCTCCACGCCTCCTACGCGCCAACTCCTCCCTTATTTCAGTAGTCCTTCTTCTCTCCTCCTGGCACCCCACTTTCAACGTCAACGACCCTCGATATATATATATATATATATATATATATATATAATTTATATATATATTATATATATTATATATATACCTATATATATATATATATATATAAATATATATATATATATATTATATATAATTATATATTATATATATATTTAGTGATGAGCGGATTGTCTAAATTTGACTTGTTGCGGATCGCGGAATTGCGGAATGCGGATCTTAAAGATGATGAGGATGCGGATGCGGGATCTTAAAGTAGATGAAGATGCGGATGCGGATGTTTCTCTTTGAAGTTTGAATTAAAAATTATTTATATATATATACTAATTATATATATATAAATATAATATAATATTATATATATATATATATTATATAATTAATATATTATATATATATAATTATATACTAATATATATATATATTCTATATATATATTATATAATGTTAACATGACATTGACAATGAATGTTATATATATAATATTATAATATATATATATATATATATTATATATATATAATATATATATTATATAGTATATATATATAATAATATATATATTAATATATATCTATTTATATCTATATATATAATATTATATATTGTATACTATCTACATCTTACATCTTACCATTCTTACTCTCTTCCCATCCAAGGCTTTTTGCGTAGCCTGCAGTGGGGCAACCTCCGCTTTCTTCTTGTTCTATCCATCACGAATCCAATCCGCCATCAGCTCATCCATTGCAAGCATCTGGTGTTTCCTCAATGAATCCTCTACTGTGTCTCTCAACCATCTCCCCTCGGTCTCGACTCCTCCGGTCTCTACCTCCACCTCCTGCTGGCAACTCTCTCTTTCCATGATCTCTCCCGGTGTCCACCATCGCAGTCTGGCTGCGTCCACTTGATTCATCATTTGGTTTCACACGCGGAGCAGTCTCGCTGCAGCTGTCCGTCGTTTCTCATTCCTGTTCTCTCTGTCTTTCCAATCACTGTCTCCAACACATTCATTCCGCTGTCTGAATTCATCTCCTCTCTCCCTGTCATACGCTTCATGTCTCTGCCGCCATACACACATTATCGTATCAACATTCCATCTCTATACTTCTCTCTTCACGCTCTTTGTTCAATATTATTCTTTCAAGATGGGATACGCTTCTTACAGTCTGCCAAAATGCTCAATCTTACTCATAATTTCCTTTGCATACACACCCTTCTCTTCCAAGTGCTTCTTAGATATTTATATCTATCCACATTTTAATCTCTCTACGTCGCTACCTTCACTATCCAACTCCTCCTCCTGCTTACTACATTATTTCTTTTTTCTCCCACATTCATATTCAATCATGCTTCTCTCACTTTTTCTGCGAAAACACAGCACCATTTGCTTCAACCTCTCACAATCTCCACTCCAACCAAGACGCCAAATCATCTGCATATACCAAAGATGTCTCAGTAAACTCTTCTTAATCTCTTTTACACTCTTCATCGACTGTGGTCCAAAATACGCTTAAATTCAGTATCCTACCGACATGCACAACTACTCTGCCTTGCTCCAGTTTTTAACCTCAAGCATTCTCGTTTTTATATCCTTCTGTTTTACCTTAGCTTATGCTATTCAGCGTGTGTACTCTTACTGCTTTATCATCTTGCCTCCCAACTTTATCATCTCTCTCTGAACTCTCACAGCTTGCTCTCATGGGTACGAATCATAATGCTGTTTCTTCATAGTCTAGTGAAGGCGATAGTATTGCCTTCATTTTGAATTCCACATGTCTTTTCCTCTATACATTCTTAAATTAACTGCTAAACATTAAATCTGTAGTTACGTTTAACCACCTTCTGTACCCATACTGCTCTTCACCAAATCTTGGCTCTATTTTTTATCTTAATTTTCTCTCTAATTCTTTTATATAACTTCGCCATGTGATCCCATTAGTGAGCCTTCCTCTATGCCCTTACCTTTAATAATGGAACTATTATTGACCTTCCCCAACCTTCCGGCACACTACTCTCCACCCAACACCTGTTCAAGAATCTCAGCATCAAAGGCTTCAGCCCTCTCTCCCTCCTCAGCAATCAATTTTATCCATCCTCACCTAGGGAGTTTTTCTCCGCTTTCCATTTTCCCCTAAACCCTCCCAAAATTCCTCTGCCGTTATTACTCCTCCTCTTCTCCTCAACGTTTCTCGTCCTCCTCTCTCTCTTCTCACTATTCTCTTCCGACTGCACTTCATTCAACAACGTATCAAAGTACTCTATCCATTTTTGTTTTCCTCTCGGGCTACCAATGTTTCCTCTCATTTTTGTTTTGATATTACATTACTAGCTCTCTTCGTCTATCTATAACGTTTCTTGCCAAGTAAAGAATCTTCTTCTTGCTTTCCTTCATATCCATCCATGCAGTTTGCCTTGCTGAGCTTCTAAGCACTCTCTTTGCCCTCCTCTTCACCTCGTCTCTGCTTTCATTTTCTGCCTTGCTTCCACACACGGCTTTTAGATTTCATATATATAATATATATATATATAATATAATATATATATATTATAAATATATATATATAATTATATATATATATAATATATATAATATATATAAGTATATATATGTACTATATCTATATAATATATTATTATATATCTATAATTATATATATAATATAGTATATAATATATAATATAATATATATCTATATTATTATAATATATAGCCTATATATATATATATAATAATATATATATATATATATTATATATTATATCTTATATATATATATAAAAAGAAATCTAATTCAAAATTGACAATTATTTCGAATAACTCCCATGATAAAGATGAAAATAATATTATTTTTATATGCATTCTAAATCAACATGTAGAACAGCCCGCAACAATCTCTCATTTTTAAAAGAGTCGCGGCATGCGGATTGCGGAATGGTGCCATAAGTGAGGAACGCGGGATCTGCGGCATGCGGATGTCAAAGATTAGGTGCGAGATTGTTCCGCAAGTAATGCGGATGCGGATGCGGTTGTCAATGTCCATCACTATGATATTAATATATATATATATATATATCATATTATATATATATATATGATATAATATATATATATATATATTTATAATTAATAATTATACATTTATATATAATATTATATATATATTATGATATATATATATAAAATATTATATTTATATAAATATATATATATATAATTATATATATATTATATTATTAATATATATAAATATATATATATATATAATATCTATAGTATATATATAATATATTTATTAATATATATATATATATATTATATATTTATATATATATATATATATAATATTATATATATATATATATAATATATATAACAAGTTTATTTAAATCCAGAATAATTGGTCATGATCTAACTTACCTGATTATATATATATCTATATCTATAGTATATATATATATATAATATAGTATATATTATATATATATATTATATATTATATATATAATATATATAATTATATCATATATAACTATATCTATAGGTATGAATATATAATTATGTGGAAAAATTCAGTATGATATCCTTGCATAAATATAAGTTAATATGTGTCAATAAACATTTTCACGAACTGCCCGTTTCGAGATACAAGGTGATGGAATACTTATATGTGGGACATGATTGAATATCCATTGCCGCCCGGTGCAACATTTCAACCTTGTAATAATAACACAAATAACCGGTGAGGAAAAGTTCCTACCTGTTATTTAACTAGTTTCATATTCCTTCAATTTACATATACACCGTGTCGCGTCAAGTTTCTGTGTCAATGTGTTGGCTCATATTTCAAACTGAATTTCACAAATAATGAAGATGTGCGAAATCGATTTTGTCTTACGGTCGTACGAACGGTAATTTTCATTTGCAAGCCATGCTCTCTATGAAGAGATGTACCTATATGTTCATCTCCGCATCATACTATAATTTGCAACGCTCATCAACGTTCTTAGAGAACAGGAAGTTTTAAAAAACTTTTATAATGGAAGCGGGCAACCCTCGCACAGTATCAACTCCATATGTCGAAGAACAGGTCCAAGAATCTTGTAGGTCAGATTCTACAACAATACAGAAAGATTGGCTGCAACACTACATGAAGTCAGTCACCAGTTTCAGGTATTGAAAAAGTCAAATTATGTACCCTTATCATATCGACATACGATGCAGGCATCTTGTATCACAGTTTCCCTCAAGAGTAGCTGCTTGTGTCGATGGATGCATACAGATAAATTTTCAGACAATCTCACCATTTAAGCAGAAATATGTTCCCGATGATCTAAAATTTTTCCAGAGACGCCATATGGAACTTCCACAACAATCACATATATGGCTGATGAGAACCCACATGCATTAGTTGAAAGCCGCCATCAACATCAGTTTTCATTGAATGTATGAGTCGGAATTGTTGGCGACCATTTGAAAGGTCCATTTTTAACAGCGAGGCTTACTGGAGACGTTTATCGCCAATTTCTCGTGAAAGACTTGCTACACTCTGGAAGACGTCCCATGCAATTAGATCGAAAAATTCTTTCATGCACAGACGGTCTTCCAGCTCATTTCAGTTAATTGTCGTAACTATTGAAGCACTTGTATATCCACGCCGGGTTGGCTAGGTCGAGGAGCTTACGAAACCTTGACTCCGGGCTCCAACTAAATGCATTGATGTTTGCTTGTGGGTCACGTCCTGAAACATTGGTTTAATAACAGCAACAGTTGAAAAGTCCCGAAGAATTTAGGGCTCGCATAATCGCATCTTTGTGACACAATTCGCACACAACAGCAGTATATTGAACGTGTCCGCCAAATCAATCTCGCGAATATGAGGCTGTATTGCGCTGGGGTGCTCATTTAACATTTGTTATATGACCTTCAGGGCCATGTGCTGTCGTACTATTCTGGTGTATATCTTCTTCTGTGCAGTAATGTATGTATGTATTTCCTCATAATAATAAATTGAATGATATTTGTTAATTTACCTTTCCAGAAATTTAAGTTTACTGTTTATTGAATTTCATTTTAAATACGGATTTCATTACGAACATTGTGTCTTGAAACGAGGCGGTTTTCGGTGTACATGTGTATTGACACATATACTTTATATTTATTGCTACGGAAGTATCATGACTGAATTTTTCGCAATATTAATGACACCCTGTATATATATTATATATATATATCATATTTATTTATAATATATATTAATATAATATTATATATATATATATAATTATTATATATATTATCTATATATATATATATATATATAATATATATATATATATATATATTATCTATAGATATTTTATAATCTTATATAATAATATATAATATATATATATATATTATAAATATATAATATATGATATATATATATAATATATATAATTATATATTAATTATATATATATATATAATTATATTGGCCATGCCTGGGCGCAATGGATGGAAGCCAAACATGAATGAGATCTATGTGACGGTCCATGTGCGGTCCCGTGAGCTCTAGGTGTTTTTCTGGCTGTTGACTATTCTCACTAAAGGGTATAAAGGTGACGGTAAGCTGGATTCTCTTTTCGACTTGCGTCATATCTTTTACTACTTTTCTGTTTTCCCGGTGCATTGTTATACCATCCTTTTTTGGATCATATATATATATATAATATATATATATATATATATATATATATATATATATATAAAATATATATATATATATCTATATAATATATATATATACTATATATAATATATATATATTACATATATATATATATATATCGTATATATATATATATATTATTATATAATATAATATATATATATATATAATTATATATATATATATATATATATATATAATTATATAGTATATATTATATATTATACTAGTAATATGCTTTAGTTATGTCCATGGCTACTTTATTGCATGTGGATGAGGTTATGAAAGAAGTAAAGGTAGGGTGGCAGAAGGTGTTAGACAAATGGAGAATTTAGAGAGTGAGGGTGCCTGCTTACCTGTACGCTGATCGATTTGGTTTTGTGAGACGAATCTGATGATAGTTTGAGAGGATTGGTAGTGGGGAGTTTGGAAGCAAATGTATAGATAATAATAGTAAGGTGGTGTTGTGGTGAGTGAGGAGGGTTCGCAGTGGAATAATTTTGATTAATGGGTGAGCAATTAAAAGGCGTTTTCTTTAATCCTGTGTTTATTTATTTTAGCACTGTAACCTCCTCAAGGACAAGGCAAGAGGGCGGAAAGGAAGAACCTTCTACCATAGTGCTGGTAGCTTCACAAGCAAATAATGTTTTAATCGATATATGAAGAATAGAAAGAACAAGATGATTTTCGAAACATATTATTCATATGCAGAACATTTCATAAACATTTGGGAAAATAATTTTCTCATTTTCAAGATCTAAAATAATTGATTAACATCAGTCAAATTATTTATAGCACAAAAATGTTATTTATTAAAGTTGAAATAAAATTTTAATTTAAATAATAAAATAAATGTAATGCAGAAGGCTTATAAATTAATCCTCAGTGTTCTATGTATATTGGAAGGCTATAATATTATTGTTCTAGTTATGGCTGCTGGGACAGTGCTAAGAGGCGCGGATTCAGATTGCTAGTATGAAAAATATTCTCGAATACTACGTCTTCAGTTTGTTGTAATCTGCAGGCATTTTAAAATTTATCATGTTATATTGTGGTGGCACAATTAAAGCGTGGTTTCTAATCTAAGAGTAGAATGGGTTTCTCTAAATACTTAATCTTGATGCATATAATATATTATATATATATATAAATATATATATCATATATATTATTATATATAATATATATAATATATATATATGAATATATATATTAAATATATTATATATATATATTATATATAAAATATAATTATATATATATTATATAATATATATATATATATATATATATATATATATATATATATATATCTAATATCTATATTATATAATATAAATAATTATATATTATATATATATCTATATATATATATAATATATATATATAAACTATATTAATATAGATATATATATATATACTAATATTTATATATATATATATATATAATATATATATATATATATTATATATAATATATATATATATAAATATATTAATATATATATTAATATTATATATATATTATATATATATATATAATTATATATATATATAATATATATATATTATATAATCATATACATAAGTATATATATAATTATATATATATATATATATATATTATATATATATTATATACTATATTATTATAATATATATATATATATATATATATTATAATATATTATATATATAATATATATATATATATATATATATAATATTATATATATATATATATATATATTATATAATCTTATAATATAATATTGCTAAGGGTTGGAAAAAAATGTCAACAGTGGAGTGTTGGAAGATAACAGGGTGATCAAAGCAGTTAAAGAAGAAAGATTCACGTTGAAATGTGATAAAAGCCACTCATTGGTCTCAAAAAAGTAAAGATATATGGAAATGATATATGGTAAGGAATTAAGAAGACTAAAAGTTGTATACGATGAGAAATGTATGTGAGGGAAATACTTGAAAATCTGCATAGACATTGGCAGTAATTGAAGAGGTGGATAGTGATTATGTGTGGTTTGCTGTGTATATATGAATAGGTAGTTTTGGGTATGAAGTAATTAGTGAGGTGAGGAAGCAATAGGTAGAGAAGGGACTCACATAGGTTCGCATGGTATAGATGGAATTGCTGGTGAATATGATCAAGGAATGGAGGTCAGATGTGAATTGACTGTGTGGATATGGAAGGTTGTGATTAACAAGTGTTTATGGAGGGTACAGTTCCGAAGGATTGAGGAGAAATCAGTATATAAGGGTAAGGGAGATTAAGGGGAACTGTAGGAACTATAGGGGAATTATTTAATTTGAGTGTTGTAGGAATAAAACTACATGCTGATATTTTTGGTTAAAGAGTGGTGTCGAGCGACTGAGGGGCTGATGGCCGAAGAAAAAGGTGCAATTTAGAAGTGTAGATGGATTGTGTAATCATAATTTTACATTGAAACAATGAGTTGAGAAATGGAGGAAGAGAATAAATTGTATTTTAGGTTTATGGACTTGCATTCAGGCTTATGAAGGAATAATAGGAGCTCTGCGACAAGGTTTAGTGACATATGAATGTTTGTGGTAGGGCTTCTGAATAGAAACAAAAAGTTGTACTTCGATTAGTGAAGCGTTTTGTAAGAATACAGTGGGAGTTGAAGTGAATTGTGTAGGAAAATGGAAGAGAGGCGAGTGGATGTATTAATGTCTCCTTGGCCTATTTAGATTTGTCATATTGACGGGTGACTCTAAGGCATTAGAGATATGGGTGTGTAGGGGACTAAGAGGTGCCAGGTCCCTTGCTTATTGTACACTAATGATTTAGTTTTGTGTGACGGTGTAGAAGAAAGATTTGGAGAAGGATTGTAAGGGGTTTCCATTTGTTGTGAAAAAGAAGGGTTTTGAAAGTAAATGTAGAAGAATATAGGTGATGCTGGTGAGTGAGGAGAGTCGTTGTGTGAATCATGTTGGATTGAGCATTTGAAAAATTCCGAGTTAAGATATTAGGCTAATGTGTAAAATGGAAAAAGGATGAGCAGTAGTTTAGTAGAATCGTTGTGAATGATTTGAAAGCGGGTGTGCAATTAAGATCATCTGGTGATAAATACAAAAGGGTTCTAAGTTTGATGGAGGTAGGGTTTTTTACAGTAGGGTATGTTGGGACGGGTTGTATTGTAGTGAACAATGGGTGTGAAAAATAAGCACGCATAGATTCTAAGTACAAATTTCTGAGATGAACATTAGAGACATGTTAGATATGGAGAAGGATTTTGATAAAATAGGAATTAATGGTTAGAAAGTTTTTGGTGTGAGAAAGTCTAAATAAGATATAACCTATAAGTGATTTAGATGTTGGTCAATATGGGAGGAAAATGATAGTGTTGTTAGAGCGGAGCATAAGGGGAGTGACGGATTAACGGTGGGAAGACCGAGAAAAAAGAAAGATTATTGTAAAGAATGCTGAGGCAATGAATGTGGTTTGACAGAGGCCAGAAAAGAGTATGTCAATAATAGGAGTGGAATGGAGGGGTTTTGGTGGGGGTTATTGGCTGTGAGCCTGGTCCAAGGGAGGATACAGACCTACTCATACTTGAATGAAATATCACAGTGAGAGTCTGATCGTCTTTCATTAGCCCATGATGGATTTCTTTTACTGGCGTGACGACTTTCAACTTAAGGTATTCAACCAGGTTTTATATATCACTTTTTTTTCCGCCGTGTATGTGGCACAACATTCATTCCTAATTGGGGAATGAGATAGATGAATATATTATATAATATATATTATTATATATTATTATAGTATAAATATTATATTAATATAACTATATATAATATATCTATATACATATATCTAATATTAGTATAATATATATATATATAATACCCTATTAATTATATTATATTAAGTATATTAAGTATTATGATATATAAGTAAACTAATTCCATATCTATAATTAATCTTATAATATAATATATTAATAATATAATTTATATATATACATACATTTAATAGTATATATATATAAAAAATTATATATATTATATATATATTATATATATATAATTTATATATGTGCTATTATATGTTTAATATATATATATATAATATATATATATCTCTTATATATATACCGGTAGTATATAAAGAGCGAGGTTTGGGGTGGCCTACGTAAATTTTTTTTTTTCACTTATTTTATTTACTTTTTTTTTTTTTCCTATTTTTTTTTTTTTTCTATTTTTCATTCTATTTTTCTTTCTTTTCTTTTTATTATTTTCTATTTTTATTTATTTTATGAGGGTTCTGTTCTGTTATCCGGTATTTCTATATTTTATGAGTTCCTTTCAGTATCATTTCTAATTAGCTCACTTATAATTCTTCTCATTTTATATCCGGGTGAGAAAACGCTTCCGAAGTTGACAGTCCTAGGCGCATGAAGAATCAGTCATATCGCGGGAGCTCAGTCGAGGCTCCTTATTCCCTCCTTCTCAAACCCCTCTCCGAAATACTGCTGCCGAGGGAATTACTTGTTGCAACAGATGCTGTTGCAGCAACGCTCCAATTACTCATCTTCTGGCTGCGCAGCCTCGTGCAGGCGAGAAGAACATTCGGAATCTTCCTGACATCTTCATACTATTGTGAAAATTTGGTGTATCATCTTTGTTAAAGTACTCATATTCCTTTATAGCATGGTTTGCTGCGTTCTTCATGAAATAGGATTCAACTTGAATTTTTTAGCTTAGGATTCCTTCAATCCCTGATCCCACACATACTTGATCCTGTATCTCTCTCTTTCTCTCTCTCTCTCTCTCCAATATCCCACTGCCCTGTTAAAAGTGCATCATTTCCTTGTCTAACTCTGACCTAGTATTTCCAACGCGGGATTCCATTCCTATCCTTGATTAACGATCATCTCAAATGAGGACTGTACTAGATGTAAGAGCGTTAGTCCTCGTCTTTCTGAACCTTCGAACCTATCTTATCAACCACTCTCTTCTATCATGCTTAATATTTACTTCAGAATTCTTATAGCTATTATATATACTAGTATGCTATCCCATCTCGTCAAATAATTTTATCTTTACTTTTATAAGAGACACTAGACATTATTGTCATTTCATTATCAAGTATTCCATCAGTGTCATCATGCGCTCCAAATCCAGTAATAATATTCATCATTCTTCCCTTCTTAAATACCTACCCTCTCTGTGAGAGGCGATGGTATTGCTGTACGATACATTTTGGTCTTCCACTTCCGCAAGAAACGAATCCAGTGTATTGGACCCATCCCTCACGAGAGTTTGAATGAGACTTGTTCACAGAGATCACATTGCTCTCTCTTTCATAAGCTTTCTTGGTTATTCCCCTATGCCATTCGAACAAGGTTCGCCTTTCCCATACAAGAATCTAGTTATGCTGCTGTTCACTCCGACACAAAGTTAGTAAGATCGCGCTGTACAAACTACTGCTCTTACTCCAGAGCTGTACCGCTGGCCGTATCAGAGGTGCTGGCAATACAGACTCAAGGAAGGAAACTTGAATACATTGTAAGGGCAGAATCTTAAGAATGGTCTCCCTCACCATGGCGCTCAATAATACGGCTTGCAGGAGTGATAATCGCGTCAGGCTTACCTCATGGATGACACATCCAATATCAACTGTGTTATCTCACACTAGACGCTAATACAAAAATGTGTCAAAGGAGTTTCCTCCCTCTGAAAATTTTGCTCTCTGCGCAGAGGCACCCTTCGCAAATAGTGTCTTCGCCCACATCTCACCATTCAATTTCCACTCAAAGCGTAACCGCAAACAATCTATAACACTACTCGGTTCATGCACTTCTACATCCAGGTATCATCCATTGTTTTATCCAATTCGTCAACATGTTTAACAGTTAACTAATCTTTCCTATCTCATTCTCCAGGAGAACTTGAATTGATATCAATCGTAAAGCAAATATTCTAATAATATTTCTTTTGCAGGCGTTCTTACGAGATTATATCTCTTAATTATTACTTCGGTCGTTATTAATCACATTGTGCATAGAAGCCAGGTTGAATTTTCATGGTAAAGACTGGATTTTTTAAACTCTGTGGCGCTTCTTAGTGTCGTAGCAGTGTTATGAGTTTGTACAAACTCACTCATACCTTATTTAAATCCTAACGAATATCTAATTCATTATAACCTTAATTTCTTAATGACTAAAACCCCCTAATATACTTAGGTTAATTATATATTTATGGCACTTATCCTCACACTAATCATAAATTATCATAACTGATATCAATTTATTATTACTCATTTTATTAAAATCTTTTATATTAACATGATATTTAACTAAGAATTTCCGCTGGAATATTATTTTGTATATATATATTATTATAATGATACTATATGGCGATCTTTATTTATTACACATTATGTTATACTAAACTAATATATTATAACACTCAGTTTACCATACATATCCCTCATGTAAAACCTACATCATCAAGTACTTTAGTAACCCTTTTGTATGATTCAGCAAAGATGATTTACAGATTTGCTAGTCATATGTGTGTGTGTGTAATGAGATGTTGAAGTAAGTGATGGATGTTAGAAGCCCGCCTTTCAATCATTCGTTGAGCAGGAGCTTGTGATGAGGACATTATGCACAGAACATTGTGTTGTTATAGTAAAATATAAGCCTAGTGGTGGGGCATGGATTGATGGACGAGTGTTTATTAGAAAACAAAAGGAAGAATTTTGAGGCCGAAAAACTATTAAGAGTTGATAGGCCTTTAAAAGTTGGATACATAAAGCTTATAAGACAGAAGGAAAGTATCTTTTTTTTTCCACGTAAAGTTCGACTCTGCAACTCAAAATCAAACATCGGAAGTATGTTAATCGTGAAAACAAATGCGGAAAGACTTACATATAAACTGCCTTCCTGAGACAGCAATTGCACGCGAAGGTTTTCGTATGGTAGTCAGCAAGAGATTAGTATGTGGAATTTCGTTTAATCTGATATGTAGGCATTTGATAAGTATTAGAATGAACACACAACTTTAGAGGTAACTTATGAAGAGTGTGACCTAGGCGGAATTGAAAAAGTAAACAACAAGAGGACCTGTGTATGCCGAATGTGTACCAATTGCACAATGATTAACTGAGTTCTTCGAAGAGCAACAGAAAAGGGTCGTTGAAAATATATATTGGAGGTAAAAAATCAGTTCGCATTGGGTAGAGGGAATAAAGAGGTAAATGGACCAAAACTATATATTGTGAATTAGGTAAGGGGATAGCAAAATGGAGACCTACACGGGAACAGAAGGGCTGTATCGTCTTGAAAATAGAAGCACGCACAATGGTTAAGCAACTGTGCTGACTTTCATCGAGTGAAACAATGAATTGAGGGTATGTAGAAGGCACTTATTTACAACACCAAACAAGTTCTGCATACATTTCATTGATAAATAATGAAGAGGCGAAAATTTGCATTAATTGAGATGCTAGCTAACGACGCAGGTATAGTGAACTGTGTTTGAATTTGATGGTAGCTATAAAAAATAGGCCTAGTTTTGGGAGGAGGTAAATACGTGACGTGAGATGCTGAAGAAGGTAAAATGCAGATGTATATAAAATGAATTTAACTTGTAGAAATGCTTATACCAATCTAGGTGATGCACACCTATCATAACTCCCCTATATGTCCTTCACTTCTTTCACTTGTCTTTTCATTTCTACTTCTCCATTGATGTTCGACAGATACTATAATGTTCTCGGTATAATATCCAACTTCACACCTGTAGTCTTTATCTACAATTTAATCGTCTTCAAAACACCGAATCCCTCTCATACTGATTTAACCTAGCCTACCCTAACCAATTTTCGAATTTCTAATACCAGTGCACTCGTGCCTACACACCATGAAACATGGACATTATCTACGATCCATCTAACGCTTGTCGGCGAGAATACTATTCCCATTATTTCCTCGAATCTCACCATATACCGTCTACTGAATACGCTATGTGCTCAATGAAAGACACTGAATTATATCAATTTTAAACTCCCATCCATCCCCTTCTCCTCTCTCAACAAAATCAATCATCTTCCTACATCCATAGCTCACTTTTTTCTCGTTCGTAAAATTTCAGCACTTATAGGGGGAGTGAAACCCCTCCCCACACAAGTGGGGGCTCTAAATCCCACATCTCACTCACACCATGACTGTTACTTTCGCAACAATGCCGCTGCTTCTGTATCAGTGACTCGACAAGTCTTTTAACATCCCTTTCAAAATCAGGAGACATTGTTCTACAGGAAATTTTTGTAGGCTAAACAAGAGTTATCAGTTCAAGTCGTATCCCCAACACAACCAACATATGGCCGCAGCCTACTCCACACCTTTTCACAACACGATGCCGTTCAGATTATCCCCTCTAGAAATGTATCCCTCAACCTCTCAAGTCACACTCAACAAGTAAAAATATTATTACTAGTATCGCTTTTTACAACCTTAACTTTAACTATTCACGTATATTCCTCACTGAAAGCAAAATCTCTACCATGAGGTTTCTATACACGCAGCACGTCCTTCGCTTGAAGTCAAAACACCTACTACTCTCATCCTCCTTATCATTGTTATCTCCACTTCTAGCACATACTCAACGCTTTCACCCACATCACTCACGTGCCCGACCGAGCATCTCTCCTTTCATATCATTTGAGTTCTTCAGCTCACAGTAAGCAAAATCAAATTTTCCATTACTTAAATTATTACCCTCCATTCTTGATCAATTCCTATTTCACCACCATCCAAAGTCTACTTTCGTCTAATAACCTATCACCTGCTGATCTGTATACATTTCTAGGTATTCATATACCCAGACGTCTTAATATTAAAAACCTGCAGTCGGTCGCGATCTCTCCGTATCTCTCTACTCTCCGTGGTATACACACACATGACATTTCTGCCTTTGACTTACCTAACTAAAGATTTCAAGTAGTTAGTTCGGGTACGTCTCAACATCAACCAAATAGCTCTTATTTTCTCTTTGGAGTTCCATCCTTCACTGCAAATCACGCGAACGTACGCTGTGAGAGATCAATTTATAACTGACCGTTAATCCACCCCCTAATAAAGACTTACACATCAAATAATATACATTTGAGCTCTGCATACGTTGTTTCACTTCGAATTTGTGTGGTGATTTGTTATTCCAGTGATGTGTAGAAGGTATGTGGTACGTGCTTCGTCTGTGCTACATTGATGGTGTATTTGTTGGTGTGTCCCATTGGTGATTTATGTACCCGCTAATACTTTGTTTTGTGAGTTTTGTGGCTTCTTTTTGTGTTTTTGACGAGAGTACGAGAGGAGAGTAGAATGAGATCGAGTATGTAGAGAGACGACGTTATGTTGAGAGAGAGAGAACGAGCAGAGAGAGAGTAAAAGATCGAGCAAGGATGGTTTTAAGAGATGAAAGAGAAATTACACAAGATGCACGTAGAGAGAGAGAGTCAGAGAGAGAGAAAGACGATGTTATATGAGAAAAGATGAGAGAGAGAGATATGTGACTATATTCGGTTCTAATTCGTTCGGTCCCCACAAGCTTTCATATCTGTTTGTACATTATTATTCCCATTTCATCAATCTATTCTTAGCGTTATTAGTATGTAGATTCAATGATACCTCTACTTCCTCACTTTTCAATTTACATTTATATTTTTTTATTTGCTTTATATATAGGGTACTGGTATTAAAAAATAAAAAATTTTATGAATTGTTCATTTCCTACACTAATATATATTAATATTTAAATATTATAATTAATATATACTATAATCACTATAATATAATATAATTCTTCTCTACTATATCTTATATATTAATATTTATATAATATTATATTATCATATTATAATATATATATATTACATATTAATTATAATTATATATTATTATATGTATCACCATCCAGTACTTTCTCATTCCCCAGATTGAGATGGGGGTGAAGGTTGTGCAAGCATACCACCGGTAACTGAATTTAGTATGATAGATATAAAGAGCTGTAAGTTTCGAATAAAAGGTTAATAATAAACATATAATATTGTATATATTGTCTCATTTGATTATATCTATATCAACCCCCCTCCTACCATCCTCTTCATACCATTATGTGAGATATAGCTCGTTCGTCAGTAAAAATAAAATTACAGCATATAATTAATCTGAATATTTCCTATCTCAACAACTCACCTCAAACTGATGAGTATACCCGTCAAATTCACGTACTTTCAAAATTCTCCTTCTTCACCAACACAAAATCAATTCATATCTATTCACTTCAATGCTATTTCTTATTACTACCTCACAAATCTCGTATGATATAGAATAACTCTTTGTGATAGAAGAATGTTATTACTTAAGCCATTGTTTTTCTCAACCTTCCTTTTATATATTTGTGCCAAACCACTTTATTTCCATGTTCAAATGTATGTTGCGCATCCCCTTACCTTAAATTCCCTTAAATTATTAAGTGATATATATATAATTTAATTAATATATATATATATATTATTATATCTTAAATATTTATTTAATTATATTATTATACTTATTTATATATAATATACTATATATATTCTATATATTAAATATATATATATATATATTTATATATATATATATATAATTTCATTCTAATAATTAATTATATAATATATTATTATTATCAATAATATATTATAAAATATATTATATATCATTATACTATATAGGTATAATTATCTAATATGATATTCCTATTTATTAAAATATTATATATTCAATAAATCTATATATATCTTATACTATTATAATTAATTATTATATTATATTATACTTATTATATATTAATAGCATAAACCAACCTTTTATTTTCAAAATTACTTTTAGTACTGTAAATGAAAGAAGCTTTATTTAGTTTCGTCGAATTTGCGAATTAATTTTATTAGTTATAATTTAATTATATATTATATATAATTATTATATTATAAATCATTTTATAATGATTTATTTATTTACTATTATATATATATATTATAAATTTAAAGCAAAGTACAAAAAAACTCACACCGCTTTGTGGAGAACAACTCATATTCTTCGAGAGCTGCAGTTGAATTGTGGAACTATGTTTTGAGGTTATTTTTGCAAATAAAAACACTTTGCTAATAACGCTATACTAATATGGAATATGACTGTGATTTGTTCGATATCGCGATTTAGGATTGTATAAAATCTCTGGATGACATTGGAGCAACAACTTCTTGTACGAATTGCTGCGACAATAACTAATTTCTCAATTCAGCCTTGAAGAGGACATACTACATAGCAACAGGATTTGTCATGTTAATTTGCTTCAATGTTCGTAATTTTGTGAGGGAATTATCATGCATTGTCTGAAGAGCTATTGTGTTTTGCAAACCTATATAGGATAAGAAAATCTGCCTCAGCAAATTGAATTTGTTAAATAATGTTTGGATCGATAATGATAACATAACACACAATCTTGAGAAAAATTGTAATCGAATTTTGGCACATAGATGGTTGCCGATCTAAATGTCCTGGACGGTTTAACTAGTGCGCAGATACATGCGCTTATGAGAGGAAGAATAAATATCTTTGTAACTAATGTGTATGAGTAAATAACACATTGCATGATTCACACGGGATAGTCTCCTCTTCTCACTTCAAAAGGCAATGAGGTTTCCAGCAGATTGATTTACAAATATTGATGCCCTTTGAAAACTAAGATTTGCCGACACCGTGTGAACTACATAAAAACAAATATGAACCAACCTGTCTTAAAATTGGATGATTATAATATGGTTAAGCTACAATACACACACGGCAGAAGAGACATAACTGAGTACACATTTAGTAATCAGTAGGTAATATCTTATCTCGAAAAGATCATTTTATACTCATACTGCTGGAGCGAAACATTAAATCTCTGTACGATAACACCTATTGTGTGCATGTAAAAATGACAAAGAAACAAATATATTAAGAAAAAATACCAGTGACGGACTTATTACGAGAACGCCTTTGCAAACGTGTTCATGCACAAGATTCTTTCTTGGCAACGATACAAAGAAACAATTCTTGTACGGGACACACTACTCAGGCTTTGCCTTCATAGTGGTGAAATAAAACTAGATATTATTTGCCTTACAATCACTTATTGAAGTTATTTTGGGCCGGTGTTCACATTTAAGTAACTCTCTTCACTGAAGTAGAGCTTTTTCTCATATCCTAAATTTAGCTATTCTCCATAATAGTGTTTGTCTGCAGTTAGCACTGTCATTAAAATAGCAAATAGTTCATGGAGTCCATGCTAAATCATTATCGAAATTACGCTGTCTCAAAGGGCTATACGTAGTGAATAAATAATATAATCCTTGCATCACACTTATTGCTATAGCTTTTGCCTTGCCTCAAGCCCCCAGAAGAACTCATAGGGAAGTTACATGACTATTTTGAGGTATTTTTTTACATGGTCTTTATAGAGTTGTTAATAGAACTTGATGTTTCCCCTTCTCTGTGAGGTAAATGTTTAATCTTTTTCGCTAATTAAATGTTTTTATTTACTTTTACTTATCTTTTTATTTATTCTTCAGAATGTATTTGGTTGTTTTAAAATCTTAACAATTTATTCCTTTATTCTTATGTATTTCATTAATCATGTAATAATTATCGTAATTATATAATCATTGTAATAACGGATTTTTAAAAATTATAAGGATTTATTTTACATTTCTTTATTCTTGCTACTGTCAGAAACTGGTAGTTTTTGTTTTTCCATTTATTTCAATAAAAGTTTTCTAAGTATTTCGATTTTGTTACCTTGTTTTTTCCGCGCGCCCTGCCCCTTTAATATGCGCTTGCCTTCTATCCTGACCCTCGAGCGTACTGGGGTGTCCTGCGCCACACAAAGTTTGAAGAATCCAACATAGACCAGGATAACAAATCCCGTACTATCATAATATAATGCTCACACATTACCTCAAATTATTCACTACTGCGGAAAACTCCTCCCTCCTCTCATCTCTCACGCACAATCTATTACCACTCTTCACCACTACTCCCAGAACTATCTCTCGCATTTGTTCACTCTATTATATTCTCGTACTTACCATCCATGACACTTCGCACAGAACCTTGATATCACCCCAACTATCTTTCTTACAACTACACCATACACTCACACACTACAACCACACACTACAACACACACCATCACCCACACACTACAACTACACATACTATAATAGTTATATTATTTTCACTGATCTTCTAATATTACAATAACTATATACTTATAACACTTATACACTACCGGTAACATAATTTAGCATAACTGGGACTACTTATCATAATCCCATCTTTATTAATTCTTACCTATAACATTATTATGTCTAACAACTTATTACCTATAAAATATATATACCCTGATCCATATCTTTAAATTCTTTCATACACTGATATGCAGGGTGATTCATCATACCACCTCACTATGTCGACAGACAATTCCTCTGGAAGGATGCTGATAGAGTACAGCATCACGAAAAGGAATATTGTAAGTTGTGTAATAAATCCTCATGTTGGTACTGAACGCTTCGTTTTCAAAGTGTACTGGACGGAATCGTAAGCTATCACTAGATATATGCTTAATTGATATGGCTAAACGCTTTTCTCGATGTAGTGTTAACCGGACGGATTTTAGAGTTTTACTTCACAAAGTTTTAATGTGGTTTGATTTTGTGGCGTACATGTTGTGGTACGCTAACGTCTTCGGAGAAGCTCAAACGTGCAATACCTTTACCTTTTATATATATAATCAACCAATAATTCACATTATCGTTTGATTAGATAATCAAGTGTAGGTACTCGATTACGAATGGTAATACATAGCTACTTACTTTATATATATACCACTGAGATTTAAAACTAACGAAGTAAATTAGACGTAGAGCAGCAACCTCATGTAATCGGGAACGGTTTCCACTACAGAAATCTAGCCTCCACCACACTATAATGTTTGCTCTATAAGCCTTTCATTAGTGAGCGCTCTTCGGTAGATAATGGGTCCATTATAATCTGTTACCCGGGCTTGTTTGAAAAGTTACTCGCGAATAATGACGGTAGGAAAACTTTGACGTCTTGAAGATGTAAGGTAGAAAGTGCTTGACGAGCTTGACGTATGTCGACCAACGATACCTAAGTTCGCGGACCATAGCACTAACGCACCATATTCCCATGCCATGGGTTCAAATAGTTATCGTCTGTGGTCGGGTCTATCAAGAGCAAAAGCTCCATTCTAATTCTGAGTATTTGTGGGGATGCGATGCGCTATCTATATTCGTGATAATTCTCTAATTGTTTATATTATTTATATATAATGCAATAACCCCCATTAACAGAAATAACATAAGGACTTGGGCCATATATCCACACGTGGTGCTAAATGCAACGCACCTGCGTAGAAACATGCAATCCGTAGTTTGTTGATTATGCACGAGAGAGATAGTGCTTGACTGTCATGACATACCTCGAGAGAAAGACTACATATGCGCACACAAGCTTCCCTTTGCTAATTTTACCGTGCATCCGCTTATGTCTTCTTTTGTATCTTATACCTTTAGTTGACCGATGAAGCTATTCGCCGTAGCGTGTTCAGAAACACTCGTGTGGCGTATACATAAACCAACAGGCCATCAATAGTGAGGGCCGTAGGTCCAAAATCCGTACGCACAGTGGTATCCCATCAAGTTTACCGAGGCGAATTTAGCCGAAATCAAACGATCTAGGGCTCGGAACGTTTTTCTGAGGGCAATTTTCTTGACTGAAACCTGTCATCAGTAATCTCTCAACACTCCGAGTCATTTGGGAGGGCTGTCAATACCTCGCGTCATTCGGGGCTCCGACGGAATGCGGCAATAATTATCTCAATTGAACACGTACTGTCCTAGCAGCGTCATGGACGTTCATAACCCTTTGCGATCGCAGCTGACAGTAGTAACATGTGGTCTTCCCTCAATGATCGTAGTCGGTATCAGTCTGAATGCGCACAATTTCAGCACACCAAGTTATTACGTAGTGCCGGCATTGTAAGCAGAGCTTAACGAACAATAGGATAGGGAGAAGGGTGAGACCCGTCTTGCGTTGGCTGGCATAAGGATCGCTTCCAGATCTTCAACCCCCTTAAAATAATTTTATTTTCTTATATGGGGGCATGTGTACGAATTGTTGTTGTTATATCAATATCACTCCAGTCAATTCCTCAATAGCTACGGATACATAGATTAACAGCGATATATATTCAACTGCCTTTAAGATCCAAATCAGACAGCATAGTGAGGACATGTTCGGTAATGAGTTCTCCCGACAGTGCAAATCTAAGGCAACGTTGCCAACTGAGTTATAAAGGAATGGATAAATCATGGTTATAACATGGTTACTATACACTTTTGATTACACCTCCTGTAATTTTATTCTCCACATATGAATCATCGATCTTTTCATCGAACTACCAGTTTGTCTCCTGCTTCGCCACCCCGGTGTCAAAACATTCATTACGTTGCCTTTTCATTCCATAATAACTATTCATCTTCCTTGTTTTCGTCCTTTCACGTATCACTTACCCTCTTCGGAGTCCATACAGCTGGTACTGCACGCACATCAAACATATACCATTAGAATTAACCAAAATCTCGGTTTTACGAAGTTTAACGAAATTCGCGTCAAAATCAACGAACTACGTGGTTTGATCTGTTTAACTAATTACATTCCGGTTATATAATTAAATTTGAAGATGATAGCGCATATTTCCGAGGCGTCATCCTGTAATCTCTTGTCGTCATACAACTCCAGTATAGCTCTAAAGCCTTGCTAATGTTATTTCCATTAGCAAGTTATTTTATGTGCGTCACTCTCCTCTGAAAAAACCGCCCTACGTTTTCAACTTAACAAGGTCCTCCGGTTTGTGCAATCAAAGCGAAAGCTGAATTTTTAATTCAATTATATGTATAAATTACTCAAGTTAAAATAATTTATTGGTAGATAATTATATTATTATTAATTCATTTATTAATTATATAAGAATTATATATAACATTATCATAGAGCAGATAGACTATATACATTAAACTAGAAATAGTAAGATAGCAATAGTGTGTCACCTAAGTGTACCTTGATTGAATGAGCACTACCCTACCGCGAGAAATATGGCCTATCTATGTACTTGCTATGTACGACGTCTATGATTATATTATGCGGTGAATATATAATTAATATATAATATACTTATTTACTCTATATATATATTTACTATTATATTAACTGTTATGTATGTGTGCAACAAATTAAAATGTTTTAGTGTATATTACTAAGTAATTATCTATGCAGTTACCCCTCATATATACGGCGCCTTATTTATATTACATATTATTCTATGCGGGAACTTGTATCGTAATAAATGTTGTCATATAGATTGATATAATAATAACCACAATATAAATTGATTATATATTCTAGGTGAATTATACCTAACTAATTATATAAGATAACTATCCAATAAATGCAATTTTAGGTTTATCTGGGAAAGTGATAAAAAATCACTAATATATATTTATATATATAGACGGAGGTCTCCAGGATATATTCTGATCTATATATTATCCTATACAGTATATACTTAGACCTATAGCTGAGTGTGTGGATTTAGTAAACTAAGTTAATGTATGATTACAAATGATATAGTTTAGGCCTTCATACTGTGCGCTGGAGAGCACATGTTAGAGTGCATAAATGTAAATAACAGTATTTCGTAAATATACTTAATAATTATGCTGCATAGAATATGGTGTCTGGGTTCTTATGATTTAGTTATACAATAGTAGTATGGTTCAGTAGTAGTATACGTAAGACTGTTTGAAAGAATTAGTGAGAGTATAAATAGTTTCATTCTAGTACTTCAGCTGGTATAAAGTATCTATAGTGATATTTACATATAATGTTATATAGTCGCCTAAACATTATCCCTACGCAATATCATTAACTAGATTATATACATCAGATATGAAAATACACTTAGGATGTGGATTTAGCCGATATATTACCAACTAGTTGTACAATGTGGATTACTTCAGGTATCTACTGAGCTATATATATATATGTGATGATTAGTTGTGGATAATGATTCGATATGGAGTGATCTTCTGGTAAATATATTTGAATACTATATACATTCGATTGAGTAATCATATATTATTAGTTTACTGACTGATATAA
>JABUQX010083367.1:40000-45000 GCA_015478945.1 Trachelipus rathkii | reverse complement strand
CATAGAGAGAGTAGAGGGAAGAGAGAGAGAGCGAGAGAGAGAGAGAGAAGAAAAAAGAGAGAGAGAGAGAAGAGGAGAAGAGAGAGAGAGAGAGAGAGAGAGGTTATATATATTGATGCACTGATATTTTTAAGACCACTTTAGAGAATAATAATAATAATAATAATAATAGATAATAAATAATATATAAATAATGAATAATAATAATAATAATAAATAATACATAATAATATAATATAATAATATTTATTATTATTAATTGATTATTATTATTATTATTATTATTATTATTATTATTATTATTATTGATTATTTATTATTATTATTATTTTGATTATTTTATCTATTTAATTATTATTATATTATTATTTAATTATTTAATTATTATTATTATTATTAATTATTATAATTATTAAATTATTATTATTATTATTTATTATTATTATTATTATTATTTTATTATTTTATTATTATTATTATTATACTCTAACTTTGGTATAGCAGTACTGGGGTGAGAACAGGGTGCATGGACGCCCAGATTGCCCAATTGACTCTCCTTCTCAGACAATTTGCATAGTCATAAAAATTGAGTTTACAAATTAAGGCCTGTCTCACAAAATATTTTCCTAGTTATGACATGTCCCATTTTGTGTGGTTTTAAGCTTGCCATCTTCATCTTCAAAATACAGATTATGAGGTACGCCAAATTCTACTTATGTTGATTCTTTATATTATAACGGTAGAGATGATAATAAGAGTCACTCCTAAGTGAAATACAGAAATTAGTGTTTGGTTCAGGAAAACAAAAAAAAATTATCATTCAAGCTTCGTTGCTCTCTTTTAAATATACGGTACTCACCATCTGATGAGGACACTTAGTTTAATAACTACCAATGATCTCA
The DNA here is from genome assembly GCA_015478945.1 of Trachelipus rathkii. Lineage (NCBI taxonomy): Eukaryota > Metazoa > Arthropoda > Malacostraca > Isopoda > Trachelipodidae > Trachelipus > Trachelipus rathkii. The sequence continues at coordinate 44,098 of JABUQX010083367.1, read as the reverse complement.
AATTCAAGTCAAGGTTTTATAGTGGCAAAGTTGAATGTTTGTAAAAATAGTTTTACACATGAAACTTTACTAATGGTAATAATATAATAATGTTAATTGTAATAATAACGATGTTAAACTCCAAGATCAATAAATACAATAAAGAACCACCAAAAAATGTATAATATGAAAATACTCTAATACCAGTAATAACAATGAGAGAGAGAAAAAGAACAAGTGAAAATAAATAATAATAATAAACCGTGCATAATAATGTGTCATTTCATATCTGTTAATTGTTTACGATTAAGCCACTTTTTTTATATAAATTAAGAACAAAGATTATTTATTATACTGTAGTAAAAAACTATCCAATTTTTTGTTTTTAAATTAATAAATTTTAAATAACCAGTAAAAAATACTTTTCTTTTTAATTATAAAAAAAAATTTTCACATATTTAAAATTTTTAAATGTATTAAATATCCTAATCGTCTTTAGAATAATGAACCTGCAGACATGAATATGTTGTGAGTATATATATTATATATTATATATATATATTATTATATATATATATATATATATATATATATAATATCATATATTATATATTAATATATACTATATATATACTATATATATATATATATAATAATATAGTATATATTGTATATATATATATATATATAATATATTATTATTATATATATTATATATATATATATATATATATATATAATTATTATATATATACATATATATATATATATATATATATATATATTTAAATATATTATAATATATATTATATATATATATTATAATATATATATATATCTATATATATTTATAGGCTAATATATATATAATATATTATATATATTATATATATTTATATAATATATAATATATATATATCATATATTATATAGTATATAGTTATATATATATATATTATATATATACTATATATCATATATTATTATATATATGTATATAATATTTATATATATAATATATATATATATATATATATATTATATATATATATATATATATATATATATATATATACTTGGTTTGCTCCTAGCTCCTCTCCTGTGAGACCCGATCGTCCATGAGACACTGTGCCACCACAGCAGGCCGGACCCAAAGGTCCGTCAGAAAAAATACGTCATAACTATTTATAATATCCATTAGGTCCAAGCAGTCTACCAGGAGATGGAAATATCCTGTGTCTTCAATTGTCAGTGAGGGGCATCTTTGACACTGGGGGGAGGTAGCGTTATGAATTTTATATTTATATTCCTCAAGGTGGGGGGATGGTGCCCCATAGGGTAAACGTGACAACATCACTCTAGTTTGACGATCCAAAGTTTGTTCTGTGGGGGATATTTCGGGCAGGCATGCCCGGAGTATGGTGTTATTTGGGCATACCGAGATCGTTCTTTGGGTCAACTGAGTGTGGATGTGTTTAATGATAGGAGTATCTGGGGCGGGGGGAGGGAGCGAGTTGAAAATATCCGAGTAGTACAAAGCTGGTGTGATCCTTTTCATTTTCGGTGAGAGGGGCTGTAGATTATATATATATATATATATATATATATATATATATATATATATATATATATATATATATCTATATATATTTTTATATCTAACAAATTTTTTTATATATATAGTATATATATTTTTAAAAAAAAATATACAATTTATATATATATATATATATATTATATATAGTATATTTATTATATATATATATTATTATTAGTTATTCTTATCTGATTATTATTATTTTAATGGTATTATTAATTATTTTTGTTTTGTGTTTTTTTTTTTTTAAATTTTATTATTATTAATTAAATTATTATTATATTATTATTATTATTATTATTATTATTGGTCTGGACATAAACAAGAAACTATCTTCGAAACCTCATATCAAATAGTTACTTACTTAGGTGGGTGGCTCAAAAAAACTGAGAGTTCTATTCAGGTTGATGTAATTTTTTCCTTCCGAACAGTTACTCCTATTATATAAGGGTCTTATCCACCTTTGAATGGAGTACCCTTCCCACATTGGGGGGGGGGCTCCGGTTCCACCCATTTTTTTAATAGTTGAGGCTAAGGCTAAAAGATTAATAAACTGTCCAATACTTCCAACCTCCCTTGACCTCTATCTCTATCTCTTTACTATAGGTATTACAACGGCAGATGCTCGAGGGAGTTGACTTCTTGAAATTCCTTCACCACTGTGTCGCTCTTGTTGCACAAGGGGTGCTCTGCTTTCTCATGAATTCTGTGTGAATATTGGGAACTCCAGGCTAGGCACAAATTATGCACCACAATAATTTTTAGGCACCACAATGAACACATTGTGGTGCCTCCTTCTTTCCAGCCACATCTCTTCTGTGGAACTCTCTGCCTTCATCGGTTTTTCCTGATGTATTTAATCCCTCTCTCTTTAAATCTTCCGTCTCCTCTGCCCGTGAATGGTGGTCACATGTAATTATATATATTATATATATATAGTATATTTTATATATATATAATATATATATATTATATACAAGATATATTATATATATATATATATATATATTGAATATAAAATAAACGTGTATATATATCATATATATTATATATATTATATATATATATATATATATACTTACTGTCATGAAATTGCAAAATAAAAAATCCTATAAAAATGTTTCTAAAAACTGCGTGCCATTGGTGGGAAACGTCTGACACCAACTCTACACCAATGTGTCACGTGTGTGAATAGGATTTTGATAATGTGATATCATTTGCACAGAACAATGACGACGTAATTATGAAACATAAGTAAAGTAAAATACAGTTACTTCTCCATGCTAATATCAGATATTGAATAGGAAACCTAAATAAGACTTTAATTTAAATTTATATAAATTTAAATTTTATATTCTATTTAGTTTAACGTAAATTGAAATTAAAATTAATTTAATACAATTAATCAAGAAAGAAAGTTTAACACTCTCTTCGTTCTAACGATAAAATTTAAGCACATCTAATAATAATAATAATAACAATAATAATAATAATAATAATAATAATAATAATAATAATAATAATAATAATAATAATAATAATAATAATAATAATAATAATAATAATAATAATAATAATAATAATAATAATAATAATAATAATAATAATAATAATAATAATAATAATAATAATAATAGAGGTAGAGCAGCGCACTCGAAGCGACGGAAGCACCTCCCATTGGGCTTATTGTTGTGTAGGATATTTCTCTTGACATTCCAGTGCCCAAGGGTTCGCCTTTCTCTTTTACGTTCATATACACACTCCTCTTCCAGACACACCTAACAGACATTACTATATATCCCTATTGTGGGGGAGAAAGAATTGTCCACAGCTTATGTTCTGTGTCTCGTAGTATCTCCTGCTATTGCAGGCCTTGGACATTGTCGTGATCCCGTAAGTGACCACATATCTTTAGGCGAAATTGTATGAATCGTTTGGGTACATGGAATGTCAGAGGAATAAATGTCGAGGAGAAGAGGAGGGAGGTGGTGGATGTATTAAGAAAGGGTAAATTTGATTTGCTAGCTGTGACTGAAACAAAGATGAAAGGAAACGGTAAAGATGAATAGTGTGATGTGAAATATGTGTGTATGTGTGTATGTATGTTTGTGTGTGCGTATGTGTGTGCTGGAGTGGAGAGGAATGATAAGGGGAGAAAAGGAGTTGCAATTCTGATGAGTGACATGTGGCACAGAGCTATGGTGGATTTTGTTTGTATGAGTACTAGAATTCTAATGGTTAAATTTAAGTTTGAAAAGGGGAAGGTGATGTTGAGGAGATTCCGGCTTTCTGGGATAATCTGAATAATGTTTTAGATGGGGTGAGTAGAAGCTTCAGACTAATTGTGTTGGGCGATCTAAATGGTTGGATAGGTGATCAAAAAAGGGATGGTATAACAAGGTTTAAATTTGGTGGTGGACGGCCGAGAAAATGAGAAATGTAGGAAGGTGATTGACAGATATATGTATGTGTGTAAGTAATACTTTCTTCAAACACAAGAGTATTCATAAGAATACTAGAGT
>JABUQX010083367.1:22500-32500 GCA_015478945.1 Trachelipus rathkii | reverse complement strand
AGCGACAGTTTCATTTGAAATAAAAATACATTATTGTTCAAGCAAATTCCATGAACCCATCTTTTTTTTAAGTTTATAATTTTGGCAATACAGTGGTAATGAGGTGGTATGCGGCACGCTAGGGCCTCGGGGATAAGCCCAATCGACTCGGGGACACCGGAAAACGGTGAATTTGAAAGAATTTGAAAGAGATGGATATTCTCTTAAAACCTCTGTTGAAGGATTATAGACTGTGTATTGCTTTTTAGACGCGCCTTTTAACTGCACTCAAAATAAACATCTTAATTTCTAATTATGAGTTAGGGGTAACAATAGCTATTTAAGACGAAGCTAAGTCTCCATTGATTTTTTTCCAACCTACCTTTACTAGATAAGTCATTGAACTTAAGAAAAAAAAATCACGTGTAAGATTTAGTAAAATAATATCGTAAGATGGTCAATTTTGACAATCTGGTAGTGCACAATGCAGTTTGTTTATACCAATATATTTTCTTTTTTATTAATTACACTGTAAGATTCAGTTTCAAAGAAATTCACTCTTCTATAGCGGAAAGCTCCAAGAATAAATCTAATTCCCTGAGTTTATCAGTGATCAATGATTTCACATTTTTCTTTGAGAGGGAACAAAAATTAAATCTATTCTTGACTGCTCAATGGTTTATTAAGATTCAATAGAATACCTGTTTCTTATCCCAAATTATTTCCAAAATATTGTAAGGGTTTCCATGACTTTCTCTATTATATCTTCAATACATTTAACTAGTATTTAGATTTCAAGCTGACTCGGCATAAAATCTGGACTCGGCTTTGGTCCTAAAAACTGGACTCGGTAAACATCACTATATATATATATATATATATTATATATATTATATATATATATATATATATATATATATTATATATAGTATACTATATATATATATATATATATTATATATATATATATTATATATATATATTTATATATACTATAAATATATAGTATATATAGTTAGTATATATATTATATAGTATCATATTAGTGGCCAGCCTCTAGAACAGCCACAATCCATATCTCAAAAACTACAACAGCGACCGGACCGGGAAAAGGATACATTGCTGGAATGCTGGTCCAATTTTATGGCGGAAAATGCTAATTAAACATATATAATATATATATAGTTATATATATATATATATATATATATATATATATATATATATATAGATTAATATATATATATATATATTATATATATATATATATATATATATATATATATATATATCCAAAACTACAATAGCTACCACGCGAAAAGGAAATACGATTTTGGATCCTGGTAACAATTTTGGATAGGAAAGATGTAAAAAAACTAAGAACAGAGAATGGAAGAACAAAGACTTCGTCTGAGTTTAATAATTTGAGTAATATGACGTTAGAGAGCCTAAATTTAGGAGACCTTTTATTGGTTACTCTTAAAATAAAATTTTCTATTAAATTTTGCTTTTTTTTTTAAACTAAAGAATACCCCAAGGGTATACCGGACCGATGGCAGGAGTCGGGGGTCTTCTTGGCCTTCCGGGGAACCTACGGGCTAGGACTAATTCCCCCTCCGGGGGAAGGTCTCCGGAACCCCGCTCTTTGGTAATTTGGGGCGCTGGGCGGTTCCTCCGCCTTCCTCCATACGGGGTATGGATAAACGTCCCCCCTGCTGTTCCCCGTGGCCTCGAGCCCCCTGAATTGTATATAATATATACTTTACAATTCAATGTATATATAATACTATGTTCCCAGCACCACACCCAAAAAAAATAGCCACATTTTTATGTTTAATTTTTTGTTTTTTTTTACATTTTCCTAACAAATTTTACAAGGATTCAAAAATGTTTTTCATTTCCCTGTAGCTTTTGTAGTTTACTTGATTATTGATTTTTTTTTTTTTTTTTTTTTTTTCTTTTTTTTTTTTTTTACGTTCCTCGGTAAAAATTTTTGCCAGGGGATTCCAAGCAATGTATTCCTCTATCCCGGGTAGCTGTTTAGTTTTGAAGATATAGCATTGTGGCTATTCTAGAGGCTGGCCAATATATATATATATATATATTATATATACTATATAATATATATAATATATATATATATAATTATATACTATATATATATATATTATATATATACTATAATATATATTATATTAATATATATAATATATATATATTTATATATTATATATATATATATATATATATATATATATATATATATATATAATATATAATATTTATATATATATATTTATATATTTATATTATATATATATATTTATATATTTTATATTATATATATACATATATAATATTAGTATATATAGTTTTACACGTAATATATTTTGTTTATATTTAAAAGTTCTATATATATATAAATATTTTACGTTCCTATATATATATTATATATATATATATATATATATATATACTATATATGCGTATGTGTGGTAATTGCTCCCATTAAAACGGTTAACTGCCTTTTTTATTTCCAATTAATCATAGAAACTTAAATGTATATTTTATTAATGTACGCTTAAGACATAGGGTTGGAAAAGCAAATTAAATAAAGTAAAACATCGGTAAATTATTAACAAATAAAATAAATTCATGTAGAGAGGCCTACATTGACGAGAATGATGACTACGTCTCATAAATTCTGTTAAGTGAAAATGGACTACGATCTGCTTGGTAAAAGTATCGATAATTTTGTTAATTGATATATTATTTTTTGATAACTTTTGATATGTAGTGGAATAATTAGATCAATATGACGATATCACTGACGGATCTGGGGTACGCGTAAGGCTCAGACCCCTTAGTTAATAATTGCTCCTCTGCCAGGCATTCGAATGCATGGGAGGCTAAAATTATGTATATATATATATATATATATAAATATACTATATATAAGATATATATATATAATATATATATATATATATTATATAATTAATATATATATAATAACTATATATAACTATCACTATAATATAATATTATATAATATATATATATATATATATATATATATTATATATATATATATATATATATATATATATATATATATTATATATATATTATATATATAATATATATATATATATATATATATATATATAATTATAATAATATATATATTGGTAAACATTTTACTTTTCGGCAGCACTATTTTTTTTAGAGTTTATTTTCGATATTTGTTGGGTTCGATTAAATCGAAAATCGATACTTTGTTATATCGATACATAAAATCGATATTTGGTAATATCGATATATATATATATATATATATAGTATATTAATATATATAATATATATATAATACTTATCATATACTAATAATATATAATATATATATATAATATACTATATATATATATTAATATATCATATAGTAAATCAAATGTCCCAAAATGGTTTGAGATTTATAAAGAGTACCGAATAAGATTGTTAGTAGAATAAATGCCCAAAAGTACCTCATTTTTGGGATTTATTGTTTTTTGGGGCGTACAAAATCACTACACAGAATAACCCACGGGTTAGTCCCCCGATGTCAGGAAGTCGGTGTCTCTCAGGCCTCTAGGGTGGACTCGGGGGGGAGCTAATCCCCCCCTCCCGGGGATGGTATCCGGGAACCCCGCTCTTTGGTCTGGCTTGGGCTGTCGCGGGGGTTCCTCCGACCCTCCCTCCCGGGGTATGAAACATCCCCCCTCTGTTCCCCGTCGGCCTCGAGCCCCCTAAAAGGGTAAATACTCCATTTTTAGGGGGCTCGTTGACTCACTGTCCCGTCGTAAAAGTAACCCTAAACTTTACTGATTCCACTGTGCCGATAAAACTAGCTTAACTTTCAACTGGAAGATGTTTAGTAGCTCCGGAAAGATCTATATATATATATATTATATATATATATATTATATATATATATTATATTACTATATATATATATTATACTATATATATATAATATATTATATATATATATATATATATCTTTATATATATTTATTATATATATATATATATAAATACTATAATATATATATATATATATATATATATATATATATCACGGAAAAAGTTTAAACCAGTCTACAACTCTTTTTGACTAAAATCAACGTACATTTATACCTTTGCTACTGTTTACATGTTGTACAAATTAAAACAATGCTAAAAAAACCTAGCAAACTGCAATCGTCTTTGAGCACAATAGTATTTGAAACAAATTCCTACATTCATTTCTTAAAGCTTACAGCTGACAGACTCCACATTAACGATAACCCGAACGAATACCAAAAGTCTGAACCTACTGACCGATGTTTTAACAGTGTGCCAACTCCAAATAATCACAAGTTCGCTAGATTTTTATTAAAAAAAGTAAAATGCCAATATTTTGATGAAAAAAGCCAATAAATAATAAACTAAGCAACTAAAAGCAGTAAAATGTATGCACTAAACAGAGCTAATAAATTATAAACTCAAGCATCTAAAAGCAGTAAAATTTTGCACTTAGCGTAGCATTAAACATAACGTAAATCTTTATTAGCAAAATGCTACCAAATTGGCAACACTGGTTTTGTACTTTATCATGTCTAATATAAATAATCGATTTACAACTTATCGATTTAATATTACAATACCGATATTACAATATCAATGTATCTTTAATTCCCATAAAATATCGAGTGAACTTAGTTTTTATTTTTCTGCTGCCGAAAGGTTAAAAATTAAGGCCTATATATATTATATAGTATATATATATATATATATTTATAGTATATATATATATATATTATTATATATATATATCTATATAATATATATATATTATTATAATATGTATAATTATATATATATATATATATAATATATATATATATAGTTTATATATATATATATATAATATATATATATATATATATTATATACTATATATTATATATATATATACTATTTATATATATATATACTTATTATATATAGTATATATTTATACTATATATATATAATATATTAATTAATTATATATTATATATATATATATATATTACTATATATATATATATTATATGATATTATATAATCATATATAATATATATAATATTCAAATATTATTAAAGTTTTCCAAAACACAACTCAAACTAAATAGATACACAAAACAAGGTAATTTTAAAACCATTAAAACATAGATCTAGGAAAAACAAAGTTTTTTATAAAAAAAAAATGGAGTTTACGTTTCGAGATTTAACACCTTAGTCTCCTCTTCAGAACTGTTTTTAAAATTAAGAATGGTTTTTAAAATTACCTTGTTTTGTATATATATATTTATATATATATATTATACTATAATATAATATTATATATATAATATATATATATATATATATATTATATATATATATATATTATATATAATATATATATATATATACTGTATATATATATATATATAATTATATATATATATATAATATATATAATATTATATATATAGTATTATATATATATATATATTTATAAATATATATATATATATATATATATCATATCATATATATATCCTATACTGTGTTGTATATATATATATTATATATATATATTAGTATATATATAATACTATAGAACTGTTTTTAAATATGTATAGAAATGGTTTTTATATTATATTATATATATATATATATATATATATATATACAGTAAATTGGCACTAAAATCGTGCTTTTATTTGCATTTTTCAAAAATCCCAGAGTGGGTTTGAATCCTTACCCTTTTGGATGTTAAGCCAAGAGTGTTACCCCTTAACTACGATGAGTTAAAAGGAAACCTGCCAGGTTCCTCTGAAAGCTTTGCTTCCCAATAGGAGTGAAGGCATGCGGTTAACATCTTACCTCCGGACAGGTTTCTCCACTACAAATCGGGTCAGGAAGCTAAATAGGTATGCAGTAAATTGGCACTTAATCGTGCTTTTATTTGTATTTTTCAAAAGTCCCAGAGTGGGTTTGAACCCTTACCCTTTTGGATGTTATGCCCAGAGTGTTACCTCTTAACCACGATGAGCTGAAAGGAAACTTGCCAGATTCCTCTGAAAGATTTGCTTCCCAAGAGGGGTGAAGGCATCTCATTGACATCTAACCTCCAGAAACGTCTCCCCTCCCACACTCGGGTCAGAGGTAACACTTGGGTAATTTTTATTCGGGAGCTAAATAGGTATGGAATAAATTGGCACTAAAATCGTGCTTTTATTTGTAATTTTCAAAAGTTCCAGAGTGGGTTTGAACCCTTACCCTTTTTGGATGTTATGTCAAGAGTGTTACCCTTAACCACGATGAGTTAAAAGGAAACCTGCCAGGTTTCTCTGAAAGCTTTGCTTCCCAATAGGAGTGAAGGCATGTCGTTGACATCTAACCTTCTGACAGGTCTCTCCAACCACACTCGGATCAGAGGTAACACTTGGGTAAATTTTATTCGGGAGCTAAATAGGTATACAGTAAATTAGCACTTAAATCGTACTTTTATTTGTATTTTACAAAAGTCCCAGAGTGGGTTTGAACCCTACCCTTTTGGATCATGTCAGGTGTACCCCTTAGCCACGATGAGCTAAAGGAAACCTGCCAGGTTTCTCCTGAAACTTTTGCTTCAAAGGAGCGAAGGCATGTCGTTGATTTAACACTCAGACGGGTCTCCCCACTTCCCACACTTGCCAGGTGGAGGTAACACTTGGGTAAGAATTTTTATTCGGGAGCTAAATAGGTATACAGTAAATTGGCACTTAAATCGTGCTTTTGCTTGTATTTTTCAAAAGTCCCTAAGTGGGTTTGAACCCTTACCCTTTTGGATGTTATTCTAAGAGTGTTACCCCCTCTGGCATAACATCCAAAGGGTAAGAGTTCAAACCCACTCTGGGACTTTCGAAAAAAACCTGGAAATAACACCAGTTTAAACTGCAGCTCCCCAACCTAAAGTGGTCCATCTGGGTAGATATCAACATTTCTTAACAAAAAGAAATCTTATCGTGTTGCTTATTTAACCTCTGGTCATAATCCCAAAAAGCAAACTATTATATATACTATATATATATATATATATATATATATATATATATATATATATATATATATATATATATAACTCAACCTTATATATATATATATATATATATGCTGCTATATACTGTATATAAATCTTCTGCCCCACAATGGCCCACAACCAATTGGAGGCCACGCATGGGAAGCCGGCTGCCGTCGCGGCGTTCCACGGGTCAATGAGAAGAAATGAGAAGTCTCGGGGGTCGAGGCAAATTACCCCGAAGGAGGTGCTCTATTGTGTCTTGGGCATTGTATCTGGTGCAGGTGGGGGAGGTGACATTGTCTAGTTTGAATCTATATTGCATTTATTATTTATATTGGGTGGTGACTGCTCCGGGCGAGGGTCCATTTGGCCTCTTTTGGATAGCCGTTTTCTCTAAAGGGACCAGGCTGTTGGGAGGGGTGTTAATAGTGTTATTTGGGCGGTTTTTGTAAGTATGTGTTGGTTAGATCAGTATGTATATGTGTAATCCATGACCTATTGGGAGGGGGAGGGGGAATTATGTTGTAAGTGTTGTAATAGAATTGAGCTGGTGAAGAAGGGGGGGATTTTAGTCTTTGTCGAGGGGGATTGGAGAGAAAATTTGTGAGGTGACAAGGGTGGGTTGAATTACGGGTTTTTCTGTTACCAGAATTTGAGACCTCTGTCTGGGTGTGTGGAGATGGAGAATGGAGAGGTTTCATCCTGAAATGTTGGATTGGGGTGGTTGGGTGGTGCAACCTGTAATATTCTACGAGAGGCTACTGTATTTTTTGAGAAATTTGTAATTTATTTGTGTTCGATTTTGAGAGTGCTGGGAACCATGCTGATGAGGCATAATTTAGGTTTGCTATTTTTCTAAGGAGTTGTTTATAGGTGAGTGTGTGTTTCCTATCGCTGAAGTTGTGTTGGGAAAGGGTTCGAAGGGTGTTTAGTTTTCGTTGGGTTGAGGAAGTGATTTGGTCGATGTGGGGGAGAACGTCATATGAGTGTCATAGGTAAGTCCTAATATTTTTGGGGTTTTGTTTAATGGAAGGGGGTTGTTGTTCAGGGTGATTATAGGATGGAGGGAGGATTGGTGACGGTCATATATATACTCTTATATATTATATATATATATATAACACCTTAGATATATAACCATATATATATATATATATATATATATATATATATATATATATATATATATATATATATAACTTATATATATATATATATATATATATATATATATATATATATATGTATATATATATATATATATCTATATATATATATATATATATATATATATATATATATATATGTATATATATATATATATATGCTATAATATATATATATATAAATCAGATATCGATATTTTTATCTACTGAACATAGTCTATTTTTACTCCAGCAGAATTCATCAAATGTAGCAAAGTTCTTCGATGTAAATCTTGCTCTGAATTTAAATTTGATTTTTAATAACGCAGCGGTGTTGTAATTTATATTTTGATTTTCCAATCCTATTTAATCTAGTGTAGTTAAATAAAAATTACATTTCGAGATTCTAGAATTAATTGAGCATATATGCCAATTAAACTTCGTAATGTAAATCTTTACCATATGCACACTCCTCTGTCCCATAAGTAAGTTTACTGTATATCCCATGAACGACTGAGTAATGTACCTCCGTGACGTATACGAATGGGTATTTACTAGGCTACATATCCATACCAGTTTTAATCAGACTTATAAAGTCAGTCTTGCACTACATCTGTTTATGTATGGGCATGTGTTCTAAACCCGTTACGTTTTTGCACTACATCGTTTTGTGAAAGGCGTGCTTTCAATCCTCGTTACGTTTTTGCCATGCAGGTAAATATTGAACAGCGGTACGCTATCAAATTCTGTGTGAAACGTAACAAGTCTGCCACTGAGACATTTGCTTCTTTAAACGAAGCTTATGGGGATGCCACTCTATCGAGAACGATGGTTTTTAAGTGGAACAAAGAGGGCCGAGAAAATGTTGAAGACGACCCTCCTTGTGGAGCAGAAAGCGAACAAGGTCAAAATTTGTCAAGATTTACTTGAAAGACTCGAAATGGAGCACAATTTTTTGGATAAAGTTATAACAGGCGATAAATCATTGGTTTTTTAGAAACCAAACGGCAAAGTGCGAAATGGCAGACAAAAAATTCTCATCGTCTGAAGAAAGCACGTATGAGCATGTCCAAGGTGTTAATACTGATTATTGTTTTTTTCGACAGCCGTGGTATTGTGCACAAGGAATTTGTACCTTCAGGACAGACAGTTAATCACGTCTTACAAAGATGCCTTGGAACTACTTCGAAAACAATTCAGCGACATCTAGAGCAGACATTGCCAGAACGATTGGGCTGCACCACAACTTGCCGCAATCTCACTGCTCTCAGTATAAATTTCTGGAGGAAAAGAAAAACATTCCAATTACTTACATCCTCCATGCTGCCGAGATCAGCTCAGTGAGATTTTACCTCTTCCATAGGTTGAAAATGAAGTTGAAGGGTCATCATATTGAGACGGAGAACATAAAAAATACTGTAACATGTGAACTAAACACACTTCAGGAAAATACTTTCGGTACTGCTATGAACAGTGGAAGAAACGTTGAAACCGCTGTGTAACCTCCCAAGGGTCATACTTCGAAGGAGATAACTTGTAATTTCAGGTAAGTCCAATACATAATTTAATACGACATCAGTGCAATTACTTTTGACATTATATATATATATATATATATATATATATATATATATATATATATATATATATACTCTATATATATATATATATATATATACTGCTATATTTATATATATATATATATTAGTGATGTATCGGATGTCAAATTTTTTTCGCATCCGCGGATGCGAATGTGAATTTC
>JABUQX010083367.1:0-2500 GCA_015478945.1 Trachelipus rathkii | reverse complement strand
CAGAGTAATAATAATAATAATATAATAATAAAATATAATATAATAAATAATTAGTAATAAAGTGAAATAAAATTTATTTTGGTAAAGAGGCGTCTTTCCTTTTATCCCCTTTGAGGGCAAGATTAAAATGAGAGAAAGGTAAGCTCTTGAAGAAAAAGGTAAGCTTTTAATCCCTTTGAGTTCACGGTTAATTATAACTATAATTGACTGGGAAGTCGAAATAAAAAAGACATGGGAAATTTATTTTATTCGTATTTTCAATACTAAAATACACATTTAGAGCTGAAATTTGTATATAAAGATTAAAGCAAGGGAGGACTTCAGGCCGACTTCAGCACGGTCAGTTAAGTCCTCGACTTCTGACCAGGTTGAACTGAAGGTGCTGCGAGGAGGAGATTCGAGTTCGATCTCCTCCGAAATTTTATAATATATCACAAGTGCGAGCTAAGTCTGACGTAGCAAGGCAAATGCAAGCGATGACGTAGCAGGTGAACGAAACCGAATGCGAACGAAACGCGAAAGGTATACCAAGGCGCGAAACCGGTGGCGGATCCCGGTGGCGGTGCACGGAAAACGGATCGGTGCGAAGGCTGCGGGGCGGCTGCGGGGCCAAGGCGGATCAAAACGGCGGGCGCGCGCGGAAACGGTAGGTGTGATGTGTGTGCTGAGAGAGAACAAAACAATAGGCATGAAGTATAATAATAATAAAATAAAAATAAAATGTTTTAATAAATTATACGCTATATGTGTAAGTGAGTGAACGTGTGAGTGTGTGTGTGTGTGTGTGTGTGTATGTGAAATGTTGGTCGTATATGAACACTTCGTTGTAATTGTTAATGATCTGTCATCATACATTACACTCGATTGTGGTGCACCTACGGGGCACACATATGTAAATATATACAAAAAAGAACATGGGGAAAAGGGGGGAAGGGGTAATAATAATAATAATAATATATATATATATATAAATAATACTCATATACGTACATACAATATATACAATCACGTGTACGCGCGCGTAACATCATGTGTACGTATCTACATGACCGTATTTCATGTGCGTCCTTCTTTCTATCTCGTACTCCCTACTACTTAATATATATATATATTATATGATATATATTATTATATAATATATATATATGATATATAATATATATTATATTATATATATATTAATATATATATATATATATATATATATAATATATTATATATATATATATATATATATATATATATATTAAATATATTATATATGATATATATATATATATATATAGTATATATTATATTTATATTATATATATATATAATAATAATATAATATATATATATATATTATATATTTATATGTATACGGTATATATATATATATATAGCGTTGGGGAATGGCTTAGGTGGATAAATGCGCCGGTTCTGTTAACGGTCAGCAACGCGGAAGTTCCAGTGTTCGAATCTCGCTGATGAAGAGTAAAATCTTCTGTGACTCATTCATTTAAATGGTTCTGTGTGGCGAATCTGAAGAGAGTTTGAGAAGATTGGTAGAGAGATTTGGCAGGGTGTGTAAAAGGAGGGGTTTGAAAGTAAACGTAGATAAGAGTAAGGTTATGGTTGTGAGTGAGGAACAAGTCCTCATGGTGGAAAGTTATGTTAGATGGTGAGGAGGTAGCAAGTGTCTGAGTTTAAATATTTAGGGTATGTGTTGGATGAGAAGGGAACGGATGATGCAGAGTGTAGTAGGAAAGTTGTGAATGGCAGGAAGGTTGCTGGTGCAATTAAATCGTTGGTGAATGTAAAGGGACTAAGTCTTGAGTGCGCTAGAGTCTTACATGAGGGTATGTTGTTACCTGTGTTATTGTATGGTAGTGAGACTATGGTCTGGAATAAGAAGTATAGATCTAAAGTTCAATGTGTTCAGATGGACAATCTTAGGGGCATGCTAGGTGTGAGAGGAATTGATAAAATGAGGAATGAACGTATTAGAGAGTTGTGTGGTGTGAAGAAAGGGGTAAATGAGAGAATAAATGAAAGTATGTTGAAATGGTTTGGTCACGTGGAAAGGATGAATGATAGTCGGTTGGTTAAGCGGATGTATAGTGGAGAGTGTGTTGGGAACCGACCGGCTGGGAGCCCGAAGAGAAAGTGGATTGAGTCGGTGAACGAATGTCTGAAGGAGAGAAATGTGAGTTTGGCAGAGGCGAGAATAAAGGGGCATGATAGGAGAGAATGGCGGGGTTTTGTATGGGGGCATGGTTGTGGCCCACCTGGGCCAAGGGGATGAACCCTTACATTGACGATTTACCATAGTGAGGGTCCGTCGCGGTCCCATGAAGCTTTAGGGTGGATTTTCTGTCTGTGACGAGCTTTCACTAATTAATGGCTAGGAGAGGGGGCGGTTAGAAGGCTATGCTTTCTTTTCGATGCATTGTCATACCTCTCTCTTCCTACTGCCTTTTCTTTTCGCGATGGTTGTAGCGCTCCTTACTGCCAATGC